>JAJPUD010001239.1:461557-471636 GCA_023553655.1 Myrmecobius fasciatus
ACAGGACAAATGAAAAAATCACAATGGTGTTCTCTTTGCCAAAAAGTACCTTTATTATTTTATTTATAAGAAGAAGTAAAATAGACACCAGGAATGGTAAATATGAAATAGATTTAGGAAAACAGAGTCAGCAAGGAAAGTGGTTTTAACAATTAACAATGAAAAAGACAAGTTCCCATACCCCATGGATATGCCATGAAGTAAGTGGGAATATGCCATTGATTGGCAGGCTAAATCCATAGAGGAATTTAGCACCCTAAAATAGTTAGCTATAACAAGGACAAAGATACAACAAGGCATGAGGGGGGAAGAGGTAAGAAGAAAAACACCATCAGGCAGAACTTCCCAAATGGGATTCAGCAAAGATGGCATGGACCATGGACAAATTTATAGTCTCGTGAGTTTGATGTTATAACTTGGCTTTTTGGTTGGTGTTTCCCAAGAACTCCACAGGGGTAGGACTATAAGGCAGGGCTGATCCCCATCTGTGCTTTTCTCTGCTTGCTTCAGGGAGTATTATAATCTTATCAGTACTTCAGATTTTCTCTGCCAACTCCACCTAGTTACCTAGGACCTTATTAATTAATTCCTCCTCTCTACCCTCATGCCCAATGAAACATTTGTAGTCCCCAATCTTGTGGAAATTTGTTTTTCATTTTATATATTTTTTTCATTAATACATATATTTGTATACATGCATGTACATGTATGCATACATATATGTATCTTTGTAATGGGATATTTTTTTTCCTTCTCACTAAATGGGGGAGGGGAGGGAAAAGGAAAAGAAACTGAAAATATTAATAAAATAAAATTGAATTCCATTCCCAATCTACAAATTTTTTCATGCATATACTTAACAGATGGCATTCACATTCATATTATTTGTAGCTATGATTAGTATATATAAACAAAGATTTCATCAGGCAAAACACTGTACAAAGTAACTAAAAACATGAAACAGTATATATATTTAGTAGTACATGTCTTTCTTATGCTATATTATATATGTGTGTATATGTCATTTACTAATAGCATAGCATATGCTATTAATATATCAGTAGTATATATATGTAAGGAATATCACTGTAAAAAGTAATAACTATGACTAATACAGAGAAGATACTGAACTGATGAAAAATGAAGTTAAGCAGAGGTAGGAAAATGCCATACACAATGACTACAATATCAGACAACACATTGTACAAAGTAACCAAAAACAAAAATCAGTATATATAGTAGTATATAGTATATGTCTTATATAAAAAAGCACATGGTATAGGCACATCTACATTGACATTTATTTAACTACTTCTCCTAAAGCATTAAAGAAATAAAAGGGGATGACTCAATACCAGCAAAAGCTGAAAATATGCAGGGTAAGAGGGGAGGAAGGAGAGAAGGAAAGAGGGGAGCAAAAAGATAAAAACATTGAAGTGTAAAGAGAAAGTTCTGAAAATGAAAAATAGACATTCTGCAGCCAAGAAAGAGTGAAAGGGTTGAATACCTCAATTGCTTATGAGGAAGCTAGAATGTCAATGAATTTGACTCCAGGGTACAGACTGCATTCAAATCTTATCTTCTGGACCACAGAAGATTCTCCAAGGAGTTAAGAAAAGTAAAATTGAATTGAAATTAATCATTTTAAAGCATAAGTATTTAACCTAGAATACAGGAACCCCTTAAATTTCCAGAGTTCTTAAAATTTAGAAGAGAAAAAATACATCTTTATTTCAATATAATTTGTTCCCTTTGTAATCCTATATATTTTATTTTATCCATTTAAAAACATTTTTCTGAGAATAACAACAATAATAATAGCTAACTTGTATATAGTGTTTTACTATTTTATAGATACTGAGCCAATTATTACTTCATTTGATCCTCTGCAAGGTAGGTGTAATTATTATCCCCATTTTACAAGTGAGGACAGGGTCACACAGCTAGTGTCTGAGTACAGATTTGAACTGCAGGTCCAGTGCTCTAATCAATGAGCCACCTAGCTGCTTCTACATTTCAATCTGCATTTATACATAATCCACACTATCTCCAACTACAGACCTTATGGGTAACTTTTCTTCCTTTGGTATCTTCAGAGCAAAAGTCTATAAACAGTTTACTCAGAGGGACTGACATCTTTCTGAAGCCAGGAAAGATTTGGTTGGCTTGTCTGAATATGTTACACAAATCCCTTCATATCTGCAACCGTCATCTGAGAGCTATTATTAAGACCTCGAATTCTCTCAACAACTGGTGACTTTGCTCTTCATGGAGTCTCCTTGACTATCTATTACTCCATTTCTGCTCATCAGGAAATATGTAGTTCCAGTGTGTTCTCTTTGTGAGGCTCTGATCATCTCTGGTACTGTTTTGGAGACAGAGAAGTTTCCCAGTTTTTTGACCACTTGGTATAAAATGGCTTTCCATTAATCTGTTACTCTGTGTGTCCCATGTGCACCAAAGATTCCTTAGAAAAGATATTATCTTGCTAAAGATTAAGCAATAAATTCATGCATGACCTTGTTTATATCAAAGCTTTCCTGAGATAAGATTAAATACAGTTGGTAGTTTTCTTTCAGTTGATAAATGTATTGGTGGGGCAGCTAGGTGGCGCAGTGGATAGAGCACCAGCTCTGAAGTCAGGAGGACCTGAGTTCAAATCTGATCTCAGACACTTTCTAGCTGTGTGACCCTGGGCAAGTCACTTAACCCCAATTGCCTTAGCAAAAAGCAAAAAAAAAAAAAAAAAAAAAAAGATAAATGTATTGGTGATAAGTCTTTTCTTCAAAGATAAAGCAAGAACAGACTTACAAATGTTTCCCTTTATACTTAGAGGGCATAACACATTTTAGCCTTTTTGGAAAAGTAGATTCAAAGCTTAGCTTAGTTACAATAAGGCACTGGTTTCACCAAATTTCATGTCCAGCGGCATGACTTGAAAGAATCCTCCCCTTGGACTGGTTTGCCAAATATCATTCCTAAAAATCAATCCATACTCCTCCAAGCAATAACAGGGAGTTAACTATACTCTTATTCCTGGATTCTTGTGTTACTCTGATATTCCTAAGATTGTGATCCCTCTACCTAGAACTGAAAAGAAAAAATGAAAAAAGGCCAAAGCCCAAGATCTGTTTCTTGAAGGGCCATGTGACCTAAGAAGGAAGAAGGCCCCAAATCCTTTTCTTTTTCTTTCCTCTCCAACATGTCCAGCTCTTCTTGACCCTGTTTAGGGTTTTCTTGACAAAGATTCTATAACAGTTTGCCAATTCCTTCTCTAGTTCATTTTACAGATGAGGAAAATGAGGCAAACAATTAAATGTGTTGTCCAGGGTCACACAGTAAAAGTCTGAGATCAAATTTGAATTCAGAACTTCCTGACTCCAGACTTGAAGCTTTATCCATTAAGCCACCTAGTTGTCCCCTTTTCTAGTCTAGTGACATTAAAGTGATAGACAATGCTATGAGGGGAGGTGTTTTGTTCCCTCTCCATCTGAGACTGACATGTGGCTCAGTCAATATGGATTTCAATTGTTTGGTCCAATGTTTATTTTTCATTTTAAGTAAATACGGTAACTAAGACATCAGTTTAGAAAAATCAAGAGCTGGGAGTTAAGTCTCTGCCAGATTTTATAATCAAAGGAAGAAAAAGGAGCAACTTTTAAGATTCAGTGCTGTGGTAGCAGAGACAAGGATCTATTAAGCATTGATGGCACATTGGATCATGAATTTGGTTGGATCATTGCTATGTAGAAATTGTTAAGTTTGAATCCATTCTCCCTAGAGACTGAAATAAGATAGAGGAAATATTTATACATCTATTGTTGTATGTTCAAAGTAACTATCCCTTGTAATAGCTAATTGGGAAACTGAGACACTAGTTACTCAAGGCTAACAGTGGGCAGCCTCAAACAAATAGAATTACAGAAACAGTGTACCCTGGAACCCTAAGGGTAAAAAGTCTTTCTGGATGAAAGTGACATCAGAGAGTATTTACTGCAATAATAAAGACAAGACAGGAATTCTACCTAAGTGGATAGAAAACCACTGAGTTTTATGTAGGCCTGAGTGTGAAGTTGGAAGTACTGAGTGTATTTTTAACTGTCATACTCTGGAGAAACTCTGGAGCCCCTACCCTGCTCTGACCAGCAGTTTCCAACCATCACCCCTGTTCCTAGAACACACAGAAGAGCTAATCCAAGGACATTTCTGTGACCTTGTTTCTATAACTCCTCACTACTCCCCTCCTGCAGCTTGTCTGTTTTATGTACCCAGACTATATCGTTCTATTTCCCATGACATACCTTATAAAAACTGTCTTCTCCCCTTCCTCCATGGGCATCCCTGTCTGAATAGGGTAGTGTGCTGTCCTGAATTGTAATTCCTTGACCTTGAATAAATATTTCACTATGGTCACTGAATTGGTCTGAGTTTTTCCAGGTTGAAAAAACACAAAACTGTATTAGTAACTGGACTGAGATGCTTCTTTAGTCTACTTTTTTATTTTCATTTGGATTCTTATTAGATGACCTTCAGCCTATACTTTTTATGTATTATATGTTCTTATCTTGCTTACTTTATTGTCTTTTGCATGAAAACGAAAATGGCTAAGCTTTTAGAATTATGTTTTTGCCCTTCTTTGTATCCCTAGCATTTAACAGTGGGATAAGCAATTAATAAATACTTGTTGACAACTTTCATTTGCACTTAAACTAGAGAAGGTTTTCAGAATAAGTCAGATTATCTGAATCCTATGATAGGTAGTTATTATAAAAGAAGGCTTTTACTCTGCTTAGTAATAGAGGTTATAAAAAGAAAGAACTAATCTCAACCTGAGGGCTAAGATGTCTAGATTTTTTTTATCTGGGTATGGAATTTTTAGTGTTCTATTATCAAGGACAAGTTTTAGCTGCTTTACCCTGAATGAGGCTTAATGTCTAGTTGTTGTCCTTGTTCTCAACAAGGACCAAAATGACATCACTATCTTGGGGTCAAAGTACAGTGTGGATGCTCAGACCAATAGGAGCTTAGAAGACTCTACCACAGGTTGGGCAACATTGTCTATGTGAACATTTGTAGCGGAGATGTCTCTAAATGTTCATATCTTATGTTTCTTTTAAGATACTGCAATTGTACAGAGCACAGAGCCCTCTTTGATGTGGGCAAGCTTTTGCTAGTATCTCCCAGGTCACACAATCAAAGCTACAGTTTTTCATAGATTTTCAGAGTATTCTTGTAACATTTCTTCTGACCTCCATGTGTGAGCAAAATAGTCTTTTAGGTAAACATGCTTTTGGTATTGAACATTGTAGCCAGTACACTGGAGTTAAGCTCTTTAAGTCAGAGTTTGATCAGCATTTTAGCTTGAGAAAGTACTTCAGTGTCCAGTATCTTATCTTGTCAGGTGATCTTCAGAATCTTCTAAGACAATTCAAATGGAAGCAATTCAGTTTCCTAGTGTGGCTCGGATTAACTGTCCAGATTTCACAGGCATACAATGAAGACAGCACAGTAACTCTGTAGAACTTCAGTTTAGTAGGCAGGTTAATATCTTTTCTCTCCTATACTTTCTTTCAATGCCTCTCAAACACTGAACTAGCTTTGACAACGCATGTGTCAGCCTCATTATCTGTATACACCTTTGGAAAGTATTGCTAAGGTAGGTGAACTTATCCACAACATTCAATATTTCTCCATCTTGCTGTAATTGATGGTTCCATGTATAGATGGTATGGTGCTGGCTGGTGGAGGACCTGTATTTTCTTGATATTAATTATTAAGTAAAAATTAGCACAAGTAGCTGAGAATCAATCCATACTTTCATGTGTCTCAGTTTCAAAGACTTCCCTGAGTGTACAATTATCTGCAAAAAATCATGTACAAACAGCAACAACAATACTATATGATGATCAATTCTGATGGACATGGCTCTCTTCAACAATGAAATGTTTCAAACCACTTCCAATTGTTCAGTGAAGAGAGCCCTATACACCCAGAGAGAGGGATATGAAATGTGGACTACAACATAACATTTTCATGCTCTCTATCGATGTTTGCTTGCATTGTGTTTCCTTTCTCTGATTTGTCTTTATTGTAGATACAGTTTTTCTTGCACAAAAATGATGTGTGGAAATATGTATACATATATTTGATTTGTCAAGTATTTTAACATAATTAATATGTAGTGGTTTTCCTGCCATCTAGGGGAGGGGTGGGGAGTAGGGGGGAAAATTTATAACAGCTTTGTAAGGGCTAATGTTGAAGAATTACCCATACATATGCTTTTTTGTTTTTTGTTTTTTGTTTTTTTGCTGAGGCAATTGGGGTTAAGTGACTTGCCCAGGGTCCCACAGCTAGGAAGTGTCTGAGACCAAATTTGAACTCAGGTCCTCCTGACTTCAAGGCTGGTGCTCTAACCACTGCGCCACCTAGCTGCTCCCATACATATGTTTTGCAAATAAAAAGTTTTAATAAAAAAAAAAGAGAAAAAAATCATGTACAAACTATTATTCTACTTTAGTCTTGACTTGTAGCCTTTTCAACTTAAATAAAATAATTTCCATCAATATAGTAGCCAACCTTGATGCTATTTTGGTCCTTGTTGAAGTTATCTGATAATATTGCTGAAAACATCATACTAAAAAGCATGGGAGCAAGCAAAGACTGGTCCTGAAAAGGAGAACATGTCAGCTAAGATTAAGAGGCCATCATAGTCCAGTGTATCAATACATCCAGCATGCCCAGCAATGATACTACAACCACAAGGAGTAGGCCTAGATGAGACCAATCATCACCAGGCCTCTCCACACATAATCCTCATATGTGATTGTTGTCCCTTCATCTGTGACTCCTGTGCATGCAAATTCTCCCCAGTGATGGAGAGAGAGGTATTAATGAGTTCAGTATGATTCCATAGAAGTAATGATTATTAGCAATCATTAGTAAGAGAATCTAGTAAATTATATTAGTCAGTTTAGTCAACTAATATTAATATAAGAATAATATGTATTAATGCACATTTATGTATATTATATATATATATGATACAGAGATAATTATACAAAATAGATTGCTTCTTATAGTAGTCCTCAAACTTTATTTTATTTTATTTTAATTTTATTTTATTTTATTTGCAAAACATATGTATGGGTAATTCTTCAACATTAACCCTTACATAGCTTTTTGTTACAGATTTTTCCCCCCTACTCCCCACCCCTCCCCTAGATAGCAGGATATCCACTACATGTTAATTATGTTAAAATACTTGACAAATCGAATATATGAATACATATTTCCACACTTATCATTGTTGTGCAAGAAAAAACATATCTACACGAAAGACATATCAGATAAAGGAAACACAATGTAAGCAAACATCAATTGAGAGTATGAGAATGTTATGTTGTGGTCCACATTTCACATCCCTCTCTCTGGGTGTATATGGCTTTCTTCAGTGAACAATTGGAAGCAGTTTGAAACATTTCATTGTTGAAGAGAGCCATGTCCATCAGAATTGATCGTCATATAGTGTTGTTGTTGCTGTATATAATGATCTCCTGGTTCTGCTCATTTCACTCAGCATCAGTTAATGCAAGTCTCTCCAGGCCTCTCTGAAATCATCCTGCTGGTTGTTTCTTACAGAACAATAATATTCCATAATATTCATATACCATAATTTATTCAGCCATTCTCCAATTGAAGGGCATCTATGCAGTTTCCAGTTTCTAGCCACTACAAAAAGGGCTGCCACAAACATTCTGGGGGTGGGGAGTAGGGGGGGCCTTTTCCCTCCTTTATGATTTTTTTGGGATATAAGCCCAATGGAAACACTGCTGGGTTCAAAGGGTATGCACAGTTTGATAACTTTTTGAGCATAGTTCCAAATTGCTCTCCAGAATGGTAGGAGATCCGTTCACAGCTCCACCAACAATGCATCAGTGTCCCAGCCTTCCCACATCCCCTCCAACATTCATCATTAACTTTTCCTGTCATTTTAGCCAATCTGATTTAGCCAATCTGTAGTAGTCCTCAAACTTTAAAACCTAGAAACTCACTAACTACAAGAATGCTGATGACCAAACCCAGCATGGGTGTGATTACTTGATGTAATGTGGAAAGTCTTTCAACTTGTTTTTGAACCTCTGGATCACCTCCCTTGCCCAATATGAGGAGGGGATAATCTTATGACCAGTGGTCATATGGTCAATGGAGATAACTCTTGCCTTGCCCATCTTGTGATCATCTGTGCTGATAGATCATTTCTGACCCTCCTAAAGGATCAAAAAAAAGATACATCAACCAACAAGACCCTGAATTTTACTGTTTTGAATGTTTGGATACCATATGTAAGTAAGGGCTTGAGGATCAGGGACATCTCAGTTCCTGAGGAAGATCTGAGGTCCTAGTCACTGTCAGGTTCTATTCATTAAAGGGGTGTGGTCCTTTTAATAAATGGTTAATGTCTCAGAGCCCTGTCTCATTGATTTTTTCTTACAGATTATATAATTTTGTATCTTAAAATGGCACATATATTTTTGGAAACATACACACTATTTCTGGGGGAAATGGTCTGTTTCAAGTGCATATTATTTCATTAAATATTATTGCTTTTCTTTTTACTAATTATGTCTTCTGAATAGAGAAAAAGGAAATACATTGGTGGTTTCTTATAGATTATTAGTTTTAGTAGATTTGGTTCAATAGAATACCTTGGACCTGGGAAGGCTATTATATAACTTCCTTCCTTCCTTCCTTTCTTTTTTCCTTCCTTCCTTCCATTAATTTTTATGTAATCCTGTCAAGTCTTTACCAAAAAATGTTTACTTCAAAAAATAACATGTAGTAGACTTCCTGCCATCTAGGGGAGGGGAGGAAACTGGGGGTAAAATTTGTAATGGAAAGATTTGTAAAGATCAATGCTGAGGAACTACCCATACATATGTTATACAAATAAAAAGCTTTAATAAAAAAATTATAAATTTATAAAAACACCCACCCCAACTCAAAATTCTTCTCCCTACTCTGCCATAGGGTGGTGGTGAAAGATATTAGGTTCACACTACACACCTGTCAAATTGGCTAAGATGGCATGAAAAGATAATGATGAATGTTGGAGGGGATGTGGGAAAACTGGGACACTGATACATTGTTGGTGGAACTGTGAATAGATCCAACCATTCTGCAGAGCAATTTGGAACTAGGTTAAAAAAGTTGTCAAACTGTGCATACCCTTTGACCCAGCAGTGTTTCTACTGGACCTATATCCCAAAGAGATCTTAAAGGAAGGAAAGGGTCCCACATGTGCAAGAATATTTGTGGCAGCCCTCTTTATAGTGGATAGAAACTGGAAAATGAATGTATGCCCATCAATTGGAGAATGGCTGAATAAACTACAGTATATGAATGTTATGGAATATTATTGTTCTGTAACAACCAGCAGGATGATTTCAGGGAGACCTGAAGAGACTTATACTGATGCTAAGTGAAATGAGCAGAACCAGGAGATCATTATGCATGGCAACAACAACACTATATGATGATCAATTCTTATGGACGTGACTGTCTTCAACAATAAGATGATTCAAACTAGTTCCAGTTGCTCAGTGATGAAGAAAGCCATACACACTCAGGGAGAGGCCTATGGGATCTGAGGGTGGACCACAACATAGCATTTTCATGCTTTCTGTTGATGTTTGCTTGCATTATGTTTTCCTTCTCAGATTTTTTTTTCTTATAGATCTAATTTTTCTTGTACAGGAAGATAACTATATAAATATATATACACATATTCTATTTGTCAAGTATTTTAACATAATTAACATGTATTAGACTTCCTGCCATCTAGGACAAGAGGTGGGGAGGAGGGAAAAATTTGAAAAAGAAAGCTTTGCAAGGGTCAATGATGAAAAATTATCCATGCATATGTTTTATTTTATTTTATTTTATCCTTTTTCCTAAGGCAATTTGGGGTTAAGTGACTTTCCCAGGGTCACACAGCTAGGAAGTGTCTGAGATCATATTTGAACTCAGGTCCTCCTGACTTCAGGTCTGGTGCTCTATCTACTGTGCCACCTAGCTGCCCC
>JAJPUD010001240.1:0-12107 GCA_023553655.1 Myrmecobius fasciatus
TTTTTTGCATGACTTCACATATGTATTCAGTATCAAATTGCTTTCCTTCTCATGGAAGAGGGATATGGGAGTGAAGAAGAGAATTTAGAACTCAAAATTTTAAGAAAGATTTGTGAAAAATTAAAACAACTCTGACATACCACCTCACACCTATCAGATTATCTAAAATGACGGGAAAAGATAATAATAAATGTTTCGGAGGATGTGAGAAAACTGGGATGCTAATGCATTATCAGTGGAGTTGTGAACTGATCTAGCCATTGTGAAGAGCAATTTGGAATTATGCCCAAAGTCTATCAAATTGTGCATATCCTTTTATCCAGCAGTGCCAGTACTAGATGTATATTCCAAAGACATCAGGAAAGAGGGGAAAGGACCAATATGTGCAAAAATATAGATAGTAGTTATTTTTGTAGTGGCGAGGAATTAGAAATTAAGTGAATGCCCATTAATTGGGGAATAGCTAAATAAAATATGATATATGAATGTCATGTCCTATAAAAATGATGAGCAGACTGATTTCAGAAAAGCCTGGAAAAACTTAAATGAAGTGATGCTGACAGAATGAAGTGAGTAGAACCGGAAGAACGTTGAATACAGTAACAGCGAGATTATGTGATGATCGGCTATGATAGACTTATCCTTTCTCAACAATACAGTAATACAAGACAATTCCAATAGATTTGGGATGGAAAAGTAGAGAAATCAAATTTGTCCTGGAGAACAGAAAAGGAAATATATTAAAATGTGGGGATGCTATGGGCATGGGATGTTGCCAATGCTGTTAAAGTGATCAATGTGTCCTAATTTTCCTTTACTGTATTTTTTTTCTTCCTTCTTATAAGGGAAAGTTCACTGAGAAAAGGAAGTATATATTCAGGAATGACTAGATTGTATAAAACAAAAGGCATCAATAAACATTTTAAAGGGTGGTCACAAATATCAAATGCTGCAAATAAGTCAAGATAAAGACTAGAATAAAGATAAAGACTATGTATAGCTAGGCTATAATACACCAAAGTGCTCTATGTTCCATCTTTGCATTGGCTGAAATGTACTCCCTCCTCATCTTCATCTTTTAGATTTAGCTCAAATACTACTTTCTTGTAGGAGGCCTTTCTCAGTCTCCCTACTTGCTAGTACCTTCCCCTCTAAAGATATCTTCCATCTCCTATATCTGTCTCATATATACATATATGTGTACATCTAAATTATTCTTGGTTTTTCAATTAAGTTGCAAAAGCTCTGTGTACCTGTCTGGAGATTATCTTCCAGGGGAGAATCCAGATATATTAGGAGAAACTCAATGTTAGAAGGTTGTACCCAAAATGAACATTTCTTTTAACAACAAACTAACTCCCAAAGATTATCTACTAAAGTATAGAGAAATTCTAATCTATATTGGTAGAGGGTGTATTCACACAGATAAATTCACGGATCCTTGCAATATCTAAGCACGTATTACTTTTATTGTGTAAAATACTCAGTAGTTTTTCTATATCAAACACTCTAAATAAAATCAGTTATCATCTTATGAAATTTTGGAAATACGAGTCAAATTCCATAAATAAATACCAAGATGAAAATAGTCTCAATAACCATTTTTTTCTTAGCCACAGGTAATTTTTCATAAAACAGAATTCCATTCTTTATTGAAATAGGACAAGAGTTATATATTTAAAGAAATAGATGGGAAAGTGGCAAATCATTGCTTTAAAACAAGGTCCCCTAAAAATGATAAAATCATTAGGAAAAAATATACTTACCAAGACAATGTAAAGGCATCATCAAACAGCTTCATCCTGTTACTGATTGAAATAACCTGTATAGAAACCGAAATTACAGAGTTAAAACAAAATTTGTCCAGGAAGAAACAACCACACAACAAGTTGGAAGTACTGTTTAAAAATGTGAATTACTACAATGAAATTTAACAGGTATTCAAAGTAATCTAAAAGATGCACAATAAATATTTGTTGACTAATTATACTAAATACTACTTTAAATAACTGGTCCATTATTTGGATCATATAATCATTTTCAAGGTGTTTGTCCAATATATATTATAGTAACATTTCTTTGTGATAGCAAAGAAGTAGAAACAAACCAGGTTCCCATCAAGTCGGGGAACAGTCAAACAAATTATAACTTATCAATATAATGGAATATTACTGTGCCATAAGAAAGAACAAACAAAAAAATCTAAAGAAGCATGGGAATACATAAGAACTAAAGCAGAGGAAAATAAGCAAAACCAGAAAAACAATATATATGACTACAACAATGGAATGGAATGAAAAGAAAAAAGGAAAAAGAAACAAGAGTGTTGTATGACTATAATGACTAAAGATTCCTAAGAGGAATTGGAAAAATCTACCTTTCTCCTTTCTTTAAAGATATGGATGTGAAATATTACTTATACTGTCAGAAACTGTCAATGTCTTAGTTTTCTCAAATTGCTTTCTTTTAATTTTTGACCCAAAGGTGAATGGTTTGTTATTTAGAAAAGAGGGAAAGATATATTCAGAAATAAATGTGATTAAAAAACAAAAAGTGCCAAAAAGACAATAAAATTTAATGATAAATAAAAATTAAGAGCCATTCAAATTTTAAAGTATAGCACTTTCACAAATAGCCCATCTTCAATGGTATTGATGGGTTCTAATGAACACAGAATAAAGGACTAGATTGTATAGAATATATTTTTCAATAAAGTAAATTTCACAGAATCACAAAAAGGAATGTCTTCTATCACATATTCTACAATTAGTTATCTACCCCTACCACTTCCTGAAAAAGTCCATTCCACTTTGGGATAACTTCAATTCTTAAGAAGTTTGTTTTGTTTTCTTAAACAGGTCTCTTGGAGTAGCGAAAAGAAAACAAGATTGTAAGTCAAAAAACTGGGTCCATACTTAAACTGTGCTACATTTTATAAAATGATATGCACATGATCTCCCTCACAAGTGTTTTTTCATGGAGAAAGCACTCTGTAAGTTTGAAGTACTTGATAAATATGAGTAATAATTATTATCTTTGGAGGTTAGGGAATGAAATGAATTTCAGGAAACAGAGAAGGTGAGGAAAAAGTATCTCATCTACCTTCTGTGTAGAAACAAAACAATTTTGTGTAAATCTACTCTATTATATCAACCATCACCAAATAGAGGCACTTAGTATGGTAGAGGTTACATATAAGTTTGGATTCTATAGCTGTTCAAATAATCATCATATTCTCCCACCCATCAGGAAATTCCATCATGCTAACTTTGAAGAGTTAGAGTAATAAAAACTCCTTTGTCAACAACCTTTTAGTAGTCTGATCCTGTCTAAATACAAATAATTAGCATTTATATAGAACTTTATGGTTTGCATTTATTTTTATAAATTTACAAAATTTTGTAGTAGTACAAATATTCCCTAGTTTTATTCTACCCTAAAAGATAAGTGCTATTATTATGCTCATTTTACGGATAAAGTGATTGAGGAAAACTAAGGTTAAGTGATTAGCTAATATCTGACACTGGATCTGAATTTAGGTCTTTCTGGTGCCACCTAGCAGTCTTATTCCAAACACTAAAATCACATCCAAAACCAACCAAAATGTCAAAAAATTTTGAAGGAAAAAAAATGCAAAAGCCATTTCACAGGGTTAAAAGGAAATCAATTGTTAGATAACTAAAACAAATTCTCCTCTCCTGACAATATCCCCTATAGATATATTTCTATGTAATAGGAGTTGTAAAAGTTCACAGACCCTATTGGCAGTTTGGTAAAGTCAACTCTTATATCAAAATGCAAAAATAAAATATATATGATTTCAAAGAAAATAAACTAATGAAAGAGTTATCAGAATTTTTTTTAAGTTCACAGACCCTAGGTAAGAACTCTTACATCACCTCCAACATATAAAATAATATAACACATTGTTTACATGTAATTAATTAAAGTGTGCAAAAAGTCAAAGTTTATTTCTTACCTTTGGGTCTTTTTCAAGCATTAAACTTATTTTCTTCCAACCCAATTGATCATAATTAGCCATATAATATCCAGTTGTATTAAAATTTAAAATTGCCCAGTCATGTTCTGAATCTGATAGTTGCATTTCAGGAAATACTTCTGCAAAAGTAAGTTTTTAAAATATTGTTTTTATACATAGTTTCTTATCAGTATTTAATTATATACATACATACATTTAATGTATAATTGACATACATATATAGTTCCAAACCAAAAGATGTACCAAAACAAAGACAGAAGAGCTAGTAACTCAACAGATTCTTACTTGATTAAAATAGAAAATTCTGTATTGAATTGTTTTTTTTTTGCATACAACAATACTTTTCAATTAAAGTTATATTCCCATTGCATATTTGCATCCCATGTTAGTTATAAATGAAATACTTTCTGAAAGTTATTGACTTCAAATTTTTATTTTTTGCATTTACATGTGTGAACTCTTTTTTAAAAAAGAAAATGAGGAAGAAGATACTTACTGCTGTTATTATCTAACCAGACTAATGGTTGTACTACTCCACTTTTCATCCAATTAATGGGAACAGTCCATGTGATACTTATCAGAGGAAAAAATGAATATTTGGTTAATTATCATGTAAAATAAAGTACATTCCAAATAAACACAAAATGAAATTTTAAAAGAGAAGATAGAATAAAAACCTCCAAATTTTAGTTCTCCTTGCCTCCCTTTTGCCATTATGATGTTCCTAGTCTTCTGTCAAGGTATCCTGCCTTCTATTGTAGTTCCTTCTTACCTCTCATTCCATTACACTTCCTTCTTCTGATTTTATGCTTTCCAATACCTAGTTATATGCTAGAAAGCCAGCTAAGGACACTGTTAGGAAAACTACCTACATAGTATTTTTGCAAATTAATTTCCAACTGGGGTTTATGCCATATATTCAGCTAGCTTCCCTAAAGGATTCAGTTGACTACTGACATACAAATAAAAACTGTGACAACTAGATTGTAAGATATTTAAAAACAGGAATATCTTATTCATCATTGTATCCCATTATAGTACCCTGCATGCATTAGGCTCTCCTCAAATAATTGTTGAATGGAATTGAATTATATCCCCTTCCCTCTTTTCCCTACCCCCCAAAAAAGTATAAACCTAGTTAGGAAGAAAAGAAACAAATCACTATCACCAATAGTTTCAAAATATTTATCAGCCTATTTATCTGAAAAACATTTAATAGGCCTCCCCATATTAATTTATATGAATAGAATGATTCCTCAATGACAAATTAATAAAGATCAATCCTGAAGAAATGCAATATTTGTATTTTCTAGATTCTGCCTTCTTGTTAAAAATTCCTACTCATCAGGTTTCTGTGGGACTCGGATAACTTGCATAACCATAATTAAGATTTATCTCTTCTCAAAGGTATTACTGTTCCTTTACAAAGAAGTAAAAAAGAAACAATACAAGAACTGTCTATGGTTTGCATTCTATAGGATTCAGATAAAGCAACTCCTTTATTGGGCATTGATAAGAATGGGCACAATCTCCATCAAAATTTAATTGAAATTTATTCATTAATGTCACCATTTCATAACAGTTGGAATTGAGAAACAAAACCATAGCAGTACCATGAATATTCTAGCTTAAGAAAAAGAAATGAACATTATTCCAGTCATCTGCGTTTTCCTTTATGTTTATCTACTGCAACCTTATTGTTATTCCTTAGAATAGTGTTCAAAAGGATTCATCCTACATTTCCTTTAAATAATAATCTACTTGGCAAGGAACTAAATTGAGTGGATGCCCATCAGCTGGGGAATGGCTAAATAAGTTATGGTATATGAATGTCATGGAATATTATTGTTCTGTAAGAAATGGTGAGCAGGATGATTTCAGACTAGTTTCCTACATTTTCTTTTGAAGAGATCTTTTTCTCTCAGCAAAAGTAAACTATGTTCTCTCTTACATCTCTCTACACTGCTGCCTCAACCTCCATGTAAAGAATTATTGTTTTCTAAAGAAGGGGGAGATATGGATAAAGTTCTAAACTAACATCTGACTCTAGCCTCACTTTATAATGACCCCCCAAGGAAAAAATGATGTCTCAATCCCATACCCACTAGACTGTGTTCAGCATTGAAGGGAGAAAGTCCTATCCTATGGTCTACAGAGCCACAAATAACTGCCTTCAAAACCCAAAAAGGGTACACAATATTTAATAAGGGTAATCCTTTCTCATCTCTAGCACCACCTTTCCATCTAAATTGAATTCATCCCATTCCCAAAGAAAGGTAAAAAATAAAGGTCAAGCTAACATACTTGCGGATGGGAGTAATCTGGTTTTTATCCTTAGCAAGAAAGAATGGCTGCTGGTCGACCCTGCCAGTAGACACATTTAACATTATAATTGGAAATCCACTTTGGTGTGTCCATTTGTCCATTATACTTTTTACTGATGCTGGCAAGAAAACTTCATTCTGGTTGTCTAGAACCTATTTTTAAAAAACACAAAATTATACAAATATGATGAAAAAACCTTTTGCAAAGCATCCTCTTTAAGAACTTGCTTTGTTATCATATTCAGCACTCACCACACACCAATGGGTTAGGTTCTGTTCCAAACCTTAGAACTGGATTCATTCCCTGGGTTTCTTGAATGGTCAAAGCTGACTATATATCCTGATATTGTTCTCCTATAGTCTTTTGATATAACTAGAACTCCACACACAGCTTTTGCATCTTAAGAGTATTAGGCCAAACTAAATTTCTATCCTAAGGATTACAGGCATTTTCTCTTACTTGCAACTGAAATCATTCATATGTAATTTTATCCATTAGAATGTGATCTCCTAGAGTATATAGAGGCTATTATTTTTCTATTTATGCCTCCAGCCAGTACAGAGGGCATTGAACATAGTAAAAGCTTTATGTTTTTTTCATTCATTCATTCATTCATTCATTCATTCATTCACAGAATGCAGAAAGTGTACATCACTGGACATATTAAAGATTGTATAAGTAAAAAAAAAAAACGGAAAAGTACCATTTGAAAATGATTCCACAGATCATCTTGTTCAGCATTTGAGAATGCAAATGTTTTCAAATATGACTGTGGAGAAATGAAAGTCATGATTAAATGAATGATAACCGATGCCAAAAAAGCAACATTCACTCTTCAGGAAACTTTATTTTTCCAAACTTACTTGGAGTCCTCTAATGAACAGATCTTCACCAAGACAATTTGAAAACATCCGGATTATACAACCTCCCTGAAGCACAAGAAAATCAGGGAACATTATTTTAATGAAATTAAGTAGTTATGGACCAAGAATAGTCATTTTCTAAACATAATCAATTTCCTGAGTACTCAGCACATGCTAAAAATGAATTCTATTTTCCCTCACTATGTTCATATTATCAATAAAAAATGCTAGAAAAGTGATCTAAAGCTATTCTTGAATTGAAGTGTAAACTTCTAGAGTTCTATATCTAAAGAAAATGTACCATACAAAAAATAAAATGGCTAAATAGTTGTCAATTGCTTTTATGATAAATATATTCTCTATCTTACAAAAGTATTCATCCTATACTTCCTTTAAATAATAAGCTGCTTGGCAAGCAACTAAATTGAGTGGATGCCCATCAGAATGGGGAATAAGTTATAGTATATGAATGTCATGGAATATTATTGTTCTTTAAGAAATGGTGAGCAGGCTGATTTCAGACAAGCCTGGAAAGAATTACATGAACTGATGCTAAGTGAAGTGAACAGAACCAACAGAACATCGTTGATAGCAACAAGATTATGTGACAATCAACTGTGAAAGACTTGGCTCTTTTCAACAATGAGGTGATTGAAAGAAATAATAATAGATTTGTAATGGAAAGTACCATCCACATCCAGAGCAAAAACTCTGGAAACTGAATGTAGATCAAAACATAGTATTTTCATCTTTCTGTTGTGGTTGCTTGGTTTTTTTTTCTTTTGATCTGATTATTTCTGTGCAGCATGATGAATATTGAAATATGTTTAGAATGTGTTTAATCTATATTGTTTTACTTGCTGTCTTGGAAAGGGGAAGGGGAAAATAGAGGGGGAAAATTGGAACATAAGATTTTGCAAAGGTGAATGTTGAAAATTATCTTGGCATTTATTTGGACAAATAAAATTCTATTAAAAGGGAAAAATAATAAGCTCTTTTAGAACATTTATAATTAATGCTAGGTACATACTGAGTAGGTACTCTGGTATAGTGCACAGAGAACTGGACTTGGAGTCCAGAAGACCTGAGTTCAAATACTGTCTTAGACAATTACTAGCCATGTGTCCCTTTACTTTCAACCCCTTTTTCCTACATGTAAAAATAAAAATAGCATCTATCTTACATGGTTGTAAGGCTTCATTGAGATAACATATAAGTGCTTTCCATCCTTTAAGACATTATAAAATGCTAGCTATTATTATTGATTATGTTAGCAAAAAAAAAATCCCAACAACAGTTTGTTCCATATTTTGTCAGATCATCTATTACACAATATGAGGTACATCTTTTGCAATTAAAATTTCATAGTAGACAATTTGTTCTGTGAACTATCAAATCCGTCTTTTAATCAGACTCCTGAATAGATACATAACAAAATGAGACAAATAATTGCATTTACCTTTTTATAAATAAATTGATCAAAAAGAGCACTTATTTCTCTTGTTTTTGTATAATTTATCACCTTTGTAGATATAGATCGATCTATCATCACATGATCTTGACTGAGAATGAAACTTGTAAATAAATGATAAAAGAATTCATTCTGAAACTAGAAAAGTAAAAAACAAGTTAGCCCCAGAAAACATGAGATTCAAAGTTTCTGAAGTGTAGCCATTAAGTGATATCATTGAAGGAATAATGCTCTGCATGTTAGAGTATTATATATAATTGTTTCTTTGACAAAACAGAGTCTAGTAAACCTCTTAAAAGTCTCTTCTCTCCCTAAGTAAGGCCAGAAATCTAAATATCAAGGAAAGGAAAACAAAGTTCTAGAGAACAGTAGAGATACTATCATATAAAAGGTAACCCAATAATATTTTAATAGGAACATAGTAGAGATTGGTGAATCCATGCTGAAGTATATTGAGAAAACTATTGACTATTTAAATAATAAGGTCAACTCTCTCTATATATATGTATGTATACATATATATATATGAATATATGAAAATCTTGGGCCATGTATTCACGATGGGATGGAAAGGCTCTTCTAAGAACTGTCAAACTCACTGCTTACTTCTGGTGATTTGGGAGAGAGGGGAGGGAAAAAAACGATATTATTAAAATAGGAATTCTTCCCCTTTTTTGTGTCATGAACTCCCATTAGCAGTTTAGCAAAGTCTATGGATACCTTCTCAGAATAATGTTTTTAAATAATTTAAGGAAGTGCTAAATTTCAGTTAAAGAGTAAAAATAAAAATATAATTTTTCCCATTCAAGTTCATGTCCCATCCCCAAATCTACCCACAGAATTCTTGAAGTTTTATAGACCACAAGAACTCCTGTACTAAAAGTATATAAAAATATTGCTAATGATACTAAAATCCTAGGCCAAAAGCTGAAGATCTTGTGGGATACAGGTAATATTTTTATCACTATCTTTGATTGAATATAGGGGTGATCAAAAGAGAAAGGCAGATTTAGAAAGTGAAAATTAATCAAAATTGCTACATGAAGATGATATTTGAAAGTCTGAAAGACAATTTAAAATATAGGAATGATGGGTTCCTGGCAAGGCATGGAATGTATGCCAGGATTGATAAAAATGTATTTGTCTGTATCTTATGAAAAGCACTCAAAAAAAAAGGAAAGGAAGAAAACTACCCATGTAGATCAGACAAGCCTAGAAAATGAGTAGAGAGATAAACACAAAAGACATATATAAATCTAGAGATAGAGGCATAGAAAGCACTAGATATAATATAGAAAGAAGAACAAATAAATGGACCAGTGATTCAAAAGAGACCTCAGATTTCTATATAGAAATGAACAAAGTTTGGAGGTGGGTTAATAAATGGGTGGAAGGGCAGATCTTTATACAAAGGTGATAATTTAATCTCAAAAAATATCAAAGTACATCTGGTAGGATGGAATTATTTTTGCAATTTGGCTCTGGATTTGGGTATCATATAAAAAGAACAAAATAGATAAAAGGAATTGTGGATTATTATTGTATATTGTTGTTAATAGCTTGCATTTAAATACTACTTTAAGATTTGCAAAGACTTTTCTTCACAGCAATCTTGTGAGAATTCAAGGATTATCAGGTTCCGGCAGATGAGGAAACAGAGATTTCACACAAGCTAGCTAGGTGTCTCAGGAAGGTTTCAAATACTATGTCTTCTGACTCAGAAGCTTAGGTCATGCTGTCTTTCTTATATTAATATCATATACTCATATATTTTCTCCCGAAAGGGGAGAGATAAAAAGGGGAGCATTTGAGTGAACATTAATGTGTAGAAAAAGAAACTAGTTTTCAGGAGGCATATTTTAGACTTCCTAGGTAAGAGGAGAACATAGATGAAAAATTTGGAGAAAATATGCCATAGATAAGTGATAAAGAATTTTAACTATCTAGGTAGCTGCCAATACACTCTCTTTAAGAAAGTTTCTCTGATAAGGGTCTCATTTCCACAAAATATAAGGAACTGATTAAAATTTACAAGAGTAAAAACCATTAAGATTAAAAACAGGCAGTTTTGGGGGCAGTTAGATGGTGCAGTGGATAGAACACAAGCCCTGAAGTCAGGAAGACCTGAGTTCAAATTTGACCTCAGACACTTAAGACTTCCTAGCTGTGGGACTCTGGGCAAGTCACTTAGCCCCAAATGCCTCAGGAAAAACAAATAAACAAACAAAAACAGGCAGTTTTCCAAGGAAAAAATTAAAGTGATTAATAGCTATGTAAAACTGCTCCAAAACACTAATAACTAGAGAAATGAAAATTAAAGTAACTGAGGTTTTGGTTCATACCTTTCATACTGGTCAAATTGATAAAAAAGGAAAATGTTGAATGTTGGAATAACTGCAAGAAAATGGGCATATTAATGCCCTATTGGTGGAACTTTGGATTGGTCCAACAATTCTGGAAATCTAGCAATTTGGAACTATGCCCCAAAATTACTAAAATGTGCATAACATTTGACTCAGTAATACTACAACTAAAGAAGATAAACATACATACATATATAAAAATATTTATAGCAACTCTTTTGTGGTGAGGAAGAGCTGGAATCTAAGAGGATATTCATCAAATGGCTGAATTTGATGGCTGAACAAACTATGGGATATGAATGTGATAAAATGTTATTGTGTTGTAAGAAATGATGAAAAGTTGTGCACAGCAACAACAAGATTATACAAGGATCAATTCTGATGGATGTGACTCTTTCCAATAATGAGATGATTCAGGCCAATTTCAATAATCTTGTGATGAAGAGAGCCATCTATACCCAGAGAGAGCACTATGGGAACTGAGTCTGGACTGTAACATAGCATTTTCACTCTTTCAATTGTTGTTTGCTTGCATTTTGTTTTCTTTCTCAAATTTTTTCCTTTTTTTTGATCTGATTTTTATTGTGCAGCAAGATAGTTATATAAATATGCATACATATATTGGATTTAACACATATTTTAACATATTTAACATGTATTGGATTACCTACCATCTAGGGGAGAGAGTGAAGGGAAGGAGGGGAAAATTTGGAACACAAGGTTTTGCAAGGGTCAATGTTGAAAAATTACCCATGCATATGTTTTGTAAAAAAAAAAAAAAAAGGTTTTAATAAATAAATAAATAATAAGTAATGATAAATGGGGAAAAAAAGAAATGATAAAGGGTCAATTTCAGAAAAAATGGAGGAGACTTCTATGAATTAATGCAGAGTGAAATGGGCAGAACCAAGAGAAAAATTTATATGCTAACAACAACATTATAAATAAAAATAACTTTGAATGGTATAAGAACTCTGACCAAAGTAATAACCAATCATAACAGAGGATTGATGATGAAGCATGCTGACTAATTCTGATAGAGAAGTGTTGGACTAAGGATGCAGAATTGTTTATATATATATATA
>JAJPUD010001240.1:12207-30266 GCA_023553655.1 Myrmecobius fasciatus
TATATGTATATATATATATTGAACATGGACAATACAGGAAGTTATTTTGCTTAACTATACCTATTTATTACTAGAGGGTTTTTTAAGTGAGGATGAGGAAGGTAGGAGTGAAAAAATAGATGTCAATTTATATATATAGTGTGTGTGTACATATAATTTTAAAATAACTTCTAAAGATACCAAAGGACATTGATTAAAGATATTGATATGGATGCAGAGGAAACTTACTGATCAAATAAGATTTTTAAGACAATTTTATTGAAACAAAGATAAGTAACTGGGATTAAAAACACAAAAGCAGCATAGTCTTCTAAAAATTGTGATAATAGCCCAGATGAATGCTAAAAGTGTTTATTTTATTTTTAGCTATATTTGGGTCAAGAGAAGAATGAAAATGACCTCTTAGTATTGTAGAATCAGACAGATTCCATTAGCCATAAAAACCTATTTTATTTCTGTTCTGCTTATTTTAGTAGCTGTAAAGATGTTCTGATACTTTCTTATCTTTAGGATTTTATGACATTATTCTTTCTTGATTTTCCTTTTACCTGTCTGGTTACTACTTCTCATTCTCAATTTGCTGGCTCATTATTTGGACATACATCCCATAACTATGGGTGTACTTTATTCTTTATTTTAATCCTTCTTTTCTTTTCTGTTGATGCTTTCTCATTTTTCTTACCTCTTTGTCTCTAATGGATAAATTATGATCTCTGTGCAAATGATTCCTATATCTATCTAACTTCAGTCTCTATCCTGAGCTCCAGTCCTACCTTACCAATTATCTATTAGACACATCAAGCTTGATCATCCCTAGATTCAACAGTTACCAAACAGAAGCCATTATCTTTTCTCCACAAAACTTATTTTTTTTTTTACAATTTTCCTATTTTAATTCAAAGCTACCATCTCAGTTGAGGCCCCTATTATCTTGTGTAACCTGGAGAGGACAAGGAAACTTACCAAAGATCTTCAAGGAAGAGAAGGAGGATCCAGCAAAGGAAAAGAACAAAGGACTGAGGACTGAATCTTGGGGAACTCCCAAAATAAGAAGCCAGGAAGCAGAAAAGGATCCAGAAAAGGACATAGAAAAACAATTAAAATCAGTGGAAGAAATTCAGAGTGGTTAGTGTTAAAAAAGCTAAAGAAAGAGCAGCGAGGAGGTAGGAGCAATATCCTAACTCCTGCCTCCATGCAAGTTAGATTAGTTTTTCTTTTTAAAGGGTATTAAAACCACCTTCAACATTTGGTTGGTTCAGGAATGGATCAGGCTATTAACATCATTTCCTTGTCACCAGAATACAAAACAGCCATGAGGAACTCTGGGAGCTGTCTCTGATATTTGGCCAGAGGAAAATGATGGGTAGCCCAAGCCAGGGACCTTCTCTCAGCTGAATCAGCTTGAGGAACCCTCAAAGTTTATCCATGTTGAATATCCTTTTCCTACCATAGATAAGTAAATCTTATTTTGTTAATTCTCGAATGACCTAGAAATATTTTATTTTGTCCAATATCTAACCTACCAGGGGAATGGCTTGAATTATGCCCAGTCAAAAAGAAAAGAAGTATCAACAGAACCAAAAAAAAAAAAAAGTTCAAAATGTTTGAGGATGAGAACTGAGAAAAGGCTGTAAATTAGAACATCAAATCTTTCTCATAATATATTACTATAGCCTATTTTTGACAAGTAAAATGCAAATAAAACAATTTGGCTTCATCATGTATACACTAAAACTATTTCATAATAAAATACAACAATAACATATTCAAAATGTTTTGTGTTTTTTTTAAAGGACCTATGGCTTCATTGAAAATGAGAGCTCCCAGTGGGGGAACTCTCTCTATAGATTGGGACTTTTTCTGCGACTTATACTCTTAGAGAACTCTTAATTCCCTGGAATCCTTGAGAGGTTTACTGATTTCCCCAAGTTCACATAGCTAAAATGTGTCAGATGCAGGACTGGTGACACAGTGAATAGAACACAGGGCCTAGAGTTTAAAAGACTCAAGTTCAAATTTGACCTAAGACACTTATTAGCTATGTGATCCTTTGTTTCTTTATCTGTAAAATGGAGATAATTATAGCACCTACTTCAGATTGTTGTGAGGATCTAAGATAATTTTTGTAAAGCTCTTTATAAACTTTAAAGTATAATGTAAACATTAGCTATTATTGGACAAATTAGATATAAGTGCCCAAGAGAATTTCTTCATTTAATCAATATGGCAAAAAATTTTCAAAATTATATAGTATTATTGGTTATTCATATATACTCAAATAATATAGATATGATGAAAGTAGTCTAAGATTTTAATAAACTTATAGCTGGGTAACTTCATCAGATAATCAGAAACTGAACTAAATACTTACTTTGAATATTTGAGGATTAAACTCTTTAGTCATATAATATTCAAAATAAGATGCAAATCCTTCATTGAGCCAAGCATCATTCCACCACTTCATAGTAACTAAGTTTCCAAACCACTGTGGATATAGAGACAAAGAAAAAAAACATTTTTTACATTTCATTCATATTCATTCATTCATTGTTATATTCAATGTGTATGTAACATCAAGAAATATTTTTACTTTACTTGGTATGTATAAAGAACCTAAAAATGCAAATTAACCCCCCCATGTTTTCAATATGTCTTAAAGATACCGGTCATGAGTGACTTTGTAGTCATTATTGCCAAAAAAAAACAAAAACAAAAACAAAAACAAAAACAAAAACCCACACACCTTCCTTAAGATCTGGACATTTTTAAAAGCATGTCCAATTATTCATTTTAATTTTTAAATGATCAGTTTTAAATCAAATAGTCTTAAAAACACATCCTTTCTCAGGATGCAGTCCTACCGCCCCTCCACTTAAACAAATCTAAACATAGAATTGTTTAAATCTATGTTTTCCTAGGGGTAGAGATCTCCTAATATAAAGTCTCCTTCTTCTAGTGAATATCAGCAACCCATCTATAATTCACAGACAAGTATCTTAAGTTTGCAATTTAGAGAGTTGTCTGAGGCACTTCCAGGTTACATCCTTGATTGTGGTCATATGACCAGCATATATAAGAAGGTCTTGCACCCAGATCTTGGGTCAGCTCTTTCTCTTCTCTGTTTCTCACTTATATTTAAGAGCAATTCCTGTCAAGTTAAGCACAATGGAACTCTTTATAGAATTGGTTTTGGGGAATCATGAGAAACATACTTTCTGGCATAAATCAGGTTATTTTATTGGATGTAACTTATTTTTTTAAGAGGCATGAGTTGATCTAAGTATATGCAAACTTGTACAACTGTTGAATAAAGGGTATTGTTATTATGAATATTGCTGTTGTTTTGTTGCTTGGTCATTTCTGACTCTACAGGAGTCCACATGTTTTCTTGGCAAAGATAATGGAATGGTTTGCCATTCCTTCTCCAGTGTGTCCTCAATACAGATGAGGGACTGAGGCAATCAGGGTTAAGTGATTTGTCCAGGGTCACACAGCTGAGAGTAGATTTGAACTTCTTCTGATTGCAGATCTGGTGCTCTATCCACTGCAAAATCTAGTTGTCCCTTATAAATATTAATTATTTTCTTTTTGCACTTTAAAAAAAGGAAATGTCAACAGATGATAGACAGAATTAGGGAAAGAATGAAGAAGTTTTCAAAATTGATGAATTCATTTTGTGATATGTAATCAAATTCCTAAAACAGATGTGATGTATTGCTATCTGGCAGTTTGGATTCCATGACTGTAATACAGTGACAATTTGGGGATATTGATTAGACTTCATATTGTCACCTTATTGAAAGCTGTAGCATCTGTAATTTTATCTACATATTACTTTTCACACCTTCTTAGTGAGGTATCAAGTTCATAGTTGGGATGAGTTTCATTGAAAAAAATGTTCTTAATGCTCTAATAGCGAAGGTATGAGTGAGAATCAGAGCTGATATGCTTCCTTTCCATCCCCTCCAAAAAAAAAAAAAGAAAGAAAAACTAAACTTCTAAAGCCACCATGAGGAATAATGATACAATGACAAGATTTTCTTGCTAATGTGCTCTTCTTTCAGAAACCCAAGAATTAAGTGAATTTTTGTTTTCGTCATGGCATTTATAAATCTGTTGTCCTCCATCTCCATACCATTTTCTGCAGAGGAAAAATATATAACTATTGACTATTTGTATTAAATTCAAGTCAAAAGATATCCTGAATCTATTTAAGAAACACATACAGCTTAAGTTATTTCCTTAACCAAAATTTGTGAGGTCAGTTGAAAATTCCAAAATATACATTTAACTGGATTAGAAGGTCCTGCCAATGACATTGCCTTATTTCCTTTCAAATCCCAATTTTATCCAGAACAAATAAAAACAATGATTATACCCAAACTTTTGTAGCTGTTACCCAATGACCTTTTTCTTGAAGCCATTGAACACTTAAAGATTAAATTTTAGAAGAGAGTTTTACCACATGCCTGATGTGCGATTTCATGTGTGACAGTGGACAAAATCATGATTTTTCTCTCTGGGAGGTCATCCTTTGTTTGCACCAATAAAAGATCATCAAATGTTATTAGTCCCCAATTTTCCATTGCTTGTGCATTAAAAGTAGGAAATCCAATGAGATCTAAGTGGATTTACATGAAAGGAAAAAAAATAGACCATTCATTACCTCTTTAAAATACAAAATTTTGTTCTTGCATATACATTAAAAAGAATTTCATGTTAATTATTTTGTTGCCTTAGTGGTCATTGTTTTTGCCTAAATGAAATAACAAGATATGATTTTCTTATTTGTTCCCTATTGTACTATGCAAAATAATTAAATTGGGAGATGTTGCCCTTTGTAAAGCCTCCATTTTGCCTAATGAATCAAATTTTAGCTCCTCAACCTAGCTCTCAAGGCATTTTCTCAATTTTCCCATCCCACTTCCTCTTTAACCTTTCAGCCCCAATGTCCCTTTACTCCAGTAAAAATCACTTTGTCCCTGGCCAAAGCTGTTTACTGCTACTTTTCTGTCTTTGATCCTTCCATTCTTCCCACATGAAATTCTCTTGTTCCCTCCCCTCCATCAATTTATATCCATTATTTCCATCAATATTAGTTGAACCCTCTTCTTTCCCAAGAAGCTTTTGTTGATTGTCATTGCTTTGGCTTTCATTTCCTCTTTTAACATTTATATATTGTACCCTATTATCATGAGTTCATTTATGTGTTTCTTTTTTTCACTCACATCTTGCCTTTTAAAGAATGTGTATTTTTTTCTTCTCAATCTGATTTGCAAGATTTAAGGTGTCAGCACCTTAACAATGATAGGTACACAACAAGTACTCAAAACATTCTTGTTAATAATGCTTTCTGAATTCCTGAATTCTGTGATTCTATTTGCTCTTTCTGCTATAAAAACTTAACTGAAATGTGACATACCTACAGCTGGCTCGGACTTGGGGCAATTTAGCAGCATATGCAAAGGAAAAGAATGAAATAGCAATAAAACCAAAAGTTTCATTTCCCTTTTTTTCATGAAGGCATTTTGCCATTTTTCTTTTGAGATCTGTAATTCTTCTCCAAATTTGCCATGCAATCTTATGCCATCCTATATAATCTTAGGCAATTTCAAGCCACTATTGCCATCAAATGATGCAGTCTATTCATGAATAGTGGAAACATTGCTTTACTCAAGCAGAGGTTGGAAAATTCTGGTATGGCCCACAAGGTAAAAAAAAATGTTTTTAATGTAACATATAAGTCACAGGTCAGGCCATACTAAAAACAAATGACCAGTCAGATTTAGTTCTTGTTGATTCTAGCTTATTGCAAAGGATACACATGGAGCTGAGGTTACTGTAGCCAACACTAAACACTAAACAACTGCAAGAGAGTATTCTGGGAGAGGAAAAATTAAATATTTGCAGAAAAATGTCAGTGAACTGTGGATCACTGAAGATAGAAGTTAACTTCCAGGAATAAAATGAAGTTTGGAGAATAGTAGGAAGAAAGAGTTAAATGACTTGAGTATTCATCACTCTCATTTCTCTTTTTTCCTAATAAATAGTAGACAATATCTATTTTGACCAATGTGCATCAGTCCTGAAAAATTAACTTATAACAGGAAAATTATCTCACCTATTTTGGGAAGAGGATAACTGACATTAAGTAAGTCTTCCAGCTTTGAGAAGATAGGGCCTGAGATACTCAAAGAAAAGTCTGCTGCCCCTTCAGCAATTGCATCTTTACGAGCCCAAATCAGAACCTAAAAAAAAAAAAAAACAGAAATAAAGACAAATGATCTGTTTTGGATTTGATATGACAGCCTGTTTTCTGTGATGCTATTTTGAGAGAATATCATACCTTTTTTTTTTTATCAGATTTATGGAAATTTTCCCTTATGGAAAAAAAATAGCAAAATGCATAAAATATTTACATTTGACATTCATGCATAAATTTGAGAGCACCTATACAAGTATGTGATCTCTCAGCTAATTTCACTTTCTCTGTCAGAGAAAGGAGATTAAGGAATAGGCCTGGTATAGGGAACTCAAGAACAAGAAAATTGCTAGCAATTCAGGTAGACAGGTTCTCTGCAACTGCAAACTTTAAATAGCTCTCTGAAGTACTGAGAGATTAAATAATTTGCCCATGGTCAAAAAGCCAAGAATGGAGGAACTTCTTGACTCCTAGCTCAACTCTTTATCCTTTCTACCAGGCTTCCTCTTATTTTCTGAAGACTTACTCTTACATTGTAATTGGATTAGATTCTATTGATGCATTAAAGGTTGGCTCTAGGCAAAATTGTGACATAGATAGTGTTTGTCTTGGGTGGCCCTTGTCTTTTAATCATTCTCTCTTTCTAGCCAACGCTACCCCACCTAGGTAGCTCATTATTGTTTCATGCCTGCTGGACCTTGGCTTGGAGCCTTCCTGCTGACCCCTAACCATCTTAGGCTTGTCATTGCTAAACTCTTTTCCTGATTCTCTTAGGTCACTTCAACCACTGACACTTAACTATTTTGAATTTCATTATTCAACCCCAGACTCTCTGCTTCCTCCAAGATGGCAGCAAATTTAGTAAAAACCAATTTATGCTCATTGGAAGGACCACTGGCACACTTATTTCCATTCCTTCTCCCCAACAACTCCCCTGCATGAAAATTGAACCCAAGTTGGGTTGAATTGGATTAACTAGCCCCTCAAATCATAATTACATGTCTAGGGGCTTCATTTGAAAATTCTTATACAGGTCCATCCAATAAATTTCAAATTGCTTTAGTAGATAGTAAGGATGTAGGGTTAATGAGATGTGAGCTCTATGGAAACATTTACATCAATCAATAAGTAAATATTTAATAAGTGCTTAATTTATACCAGACATTGTGCTATGCCCTAGAGATACAAACATAAGCCTTAAAGGAAGTAGTGTCAAACTCAGATAACATAGAATCAGTCAGCATATTGACTTAGAAAGCCGCAAATGAACATTATCCATATTGGTTTGTGCTTGTGTTTACTTTAGTAAACATTTTCTAACTACATTTTAATCTGGTTCCACAGGGACTCTGGAGTTTTGCTGGCCCAAGTTCCTTAGCCAATTCGATACTTCTGCTCTAGAATAGCATTTGCTCAGTTCCCTAAAGACCCTTAAGATTTCTTCTAGTTTCAAGGTGTTTTTTTTTTTTTAAATCTATGATCAATTTGTAGTAGACCCAGATGCTATTTTTCTCTTTATTTTTTGGTGAGGCAATTGGGCCTAAATGACTTTGACCTAGGTCACACAGCTAGGAAGTATTAAGTGTCTGAAGCCAGGTCTGAACTTAGGTCCTCCTGTCTTCAAAGCCAGTGCTCCATCCACTGTGCCATTTGCTGCCCATTTGCAGATTTTGCAGTTCAGGGCATCAGTCATTGTGGCATTGTGTGGTGTGTAGCCAACATGTGTAATGAGCACAATGAGAGTTTATATTACTTTTGGTGGTGACCTGCAATTGAAGGATGGATGGTAGCTCTTGGATGTTCTTACTCCTTTCCTTAATGTCTCAATCCCCCAAGCCAAAGGGGATGGAAAGCCCAACCCAGATTCCATACATGATGAGAATTAGGAGGTATACAAAGGAAGGGGATGTTAGAAAAAGACTCAGGATATGTTGGTTGCTCTGAGTGCCAAGAAAGGGTTGACATATCTACAGTCAGTATGCATTGTCACTTATGTTGAGAAATATATTTACCTCCTTGCCCCTTTCCATTCCTTTGACATAATGGTAGTCACACACAGCGAATGCAGTTATATATGTTGACATTAGGGGAGTAGTTTCAAAGCTGGTAACAGTCCATTTGAATCCATTTGCATCTTCTCTTTTAGATGTTGCTAAAGAAAGTCATTTATTTTTTAGCATACTGGCAATATAAATCATAAAATATATCAATCATGAGAATAATTTCTCCTTTCTCACTTGCCCATGCTAATATTTACCAGACTCCTTCTCAGACTGTCCCCATGGTTTTATCAAGTTTCCTTTCTCACCTTTCATGAATGTGGGTTCAGAGATGTTATTCACAGAACAACAAAAACTAAACATTAGAATAACATGGCATAGTGAAACAAGTGCTGACTGGATTCAGGACTTGGGTCAAAGACTCTCCAGTGTCAATCTTTGTAATTTTAGGCAAGTCATTTGCCTTTCTCAGATATCAGAAAACTGTAAAATGACTTTGGTTTACTGTGGTAAATATTTCCTAACATATTTTAATCTTGTTCCAGAGGCATTCTGGAGTAAAATTACAAAATGGATGGTTGAACTAGAACTTCTAAGGTTCATACTAGTTCTAGGTTGATAATCCTCAGATCCACACACAACTATGATGATTTATAAACTAGCCACTTTCTAATGGTGTTTGAAATCATTGTCAATGCCTAAAGAATAGAGCCAAGTCACAGCTCTGTCTTGGTATAAATCTAGTGCCTGTCTTTAAGCCCTAAACCAAGGTCCATTCCAAAGCAGAAAGGAGTATGGGAAATACAGTATATCTTTTCCCAAATTCATGTAAAGCAGGACCAAATTCTGACCATATCCATGGCATCAGTGAAAACTGTGCTAAGGGGTACCCACTCATATGGTTACCTACATTTTCCAGATCCAGCTGTGGATATCTGCAAAAAGTAGACAATAACTAAGTTGTACAACTGACTTATTTTTAAAATCTCATACATATATACTTACCCACCACTTTATGTCAGTATCTGTTAATCCATCTTCAATTTCATTAAGGTTTTGTAAAGGGCTCACTGGATATAATGCTATGATGAATTATTAGAAATGTATACTCCCTAAGAAAATGATCATAATGTTCTTGCAAAATAAGAAACCAAAATTATAAAGAAGCATTCCTTACCTATGGCAGGCATATTAGAAAGAGCCACAAAAGTAGGATGGTGAATAATTGTGACATTGAAGGTTGCCTTCATAGCTGGCTCATCAAAGCAGGGATAAATTGTCCTAGCAAATGTTGGTTCCAATTGAGAAGCAATCACAGCCCTGGAGTGAAATATATTGGTGGGAAATATTTATCTTCTGCTCTCTTAGAGTCAGGTGAAATCTGGGTTCAAATGGACAGCTACTAATCATGGAACTCTGAGCAAGTTATGTTCCCCTTTCTGAGCCTCAGTCTCTTTATACATAAAGGAGGATAATAAAAGTTCTTACTTTGAAGGGTTGTTGTGAGGATCAAATGAGAGGATGGATGCAATTTTTAAATTTAAAACTTAAATTATTAAAACTCATTATAAAAATATTATATATTAAAATATATATAAAATTTTAAATTATTTTTTAAAATAAAAATTTTTATTAAAATTAGTTTTCACTATTATTATATATTATAAATATATAATTACCATTATTATCAGCAAATAAATTGGAGAGGAACTATATTTAGAGGATATTTATCTTTATCTTAAGAGTAGCTTTAACATAATGAAAAAATCATTGGCTTAAGAGTCAGAAGCTTAGATTCTAGTCTCAGGATCTGCCATTTAATAGCCATGTGTCTTTGGGTAAGCCATAAAATCTCTCAGAGTCTAAATTTCCATATCTGTAAAACTGGAACTAAAAACACTGAGGGTTATAGTTAGGATTGAATTGGATAATGTATAAAACTATCCTATAAATTCTAAAGTACTATTCAAATATAAGGCATTATTGTCATTTTCAGCTAAAGTTTGGGAATGGGAACAGGAGAAATAAATTCTTCCCTTTCCACCAGGCCCTTCCCTATCAAGATACACATCTATGCAGACATACTCCAAGGCTGTAAACACAACCTAAAGAATAAGCAAAGGAATCAATAAGTTACTCACACAGACAATGTAATATTTGTTACATGCAATAAGCATATTACAGTCTTTTTAGTTATATAATCCATAGAAACAAGCCAAAGTTCTTGATTTAGATGGAATGGACTTGAACCAGAGATGTGGCTTCCATGTGGCCTAAATACAAAAAGCCACCACACAAGGAATCAGCAGCAATTCCCTCAGGTTTCTGACTAACAGACCATCATAGCTGGCCAAAGCAGTGGCAGGGAAACTGCTCACATGAATCAATGTTGTAACCTTAATGAGCATCCTCTCCATGCTATGGCTAAATTAACCATTAGAAGGTTTACAAGTATCTCCTTTCAATTTTGAATTTAAAGCACCAGACTTATCTGGATTAGAGCTGATTTGAATAATGGGCAGTGGATAGAGTGCCAGACCTGGAATCTGAGTTCAAATCAGGCCTCAGACACATATTAGCTATGTGATTCTGAGCAATTCACTTCACCCTGTTTACCTCCATTTTCTCATCTAAAAAATGAGCTGGAGAAGGAAATGGCAAACTTCTCTAGTATCTTTGCCAAGAAAACCCCAAATGAGGTCAAGAAATATTGGACAGGACTGAAATGAGTGAACAACAAAAAGATGAATATAGGGCAAAGGTTGGCAATTGGATTTAGAATCTGAGAATTTTGAATTTTGGCTTGGCTGCTGACTACCTATGGAACTTATTTCAATTCTATAGAAAGGCCTTAGTTTCCTCTTTTATAAAATGAGACATGGTCTGGATTCCAATAAGTAACCTCTAAGGTCCCTTTTAGATCTCAGTCCTATGAAATTCTGGAGAACTTAATACAGAAAGAGCTCTCTCCCACATATTTAGAGCTACATCATCAAGTTCTCTCATTATAGTCTCCCTCCCTACTATGGAAGCCAGAAAATCTGTCAGACTGAAAAGACTGTCAGAATTGGAAAGAATTAGAGGGCTTATCTGATCCAACATCAAAAATCCTTTGGGATCATTTTCCCACCACATAAAAATGAGTACAAATTAAAATATAAATGCAAATATGTTATGAACTCAGTTGTCTAAAGATCTTGTCTAGCAAGGGCTTAACAACATCGCTGGCAAAGGAGTAAGTACGACTTTTCAGTAGGTCATCAAAAAAAAAAAATTCCAACACCACACCCCAAAACAAAAATGCTTAATATAGCCAGATGTTTCATCCAGTGATGAGCCTTATGTTTGCTTATCATTCGTTTTCAAAAGATTTTGGACCTGATCCTTTGTTGAACAAACTCATGTCTCAGAGAATAATAGTTAAAATACATAGCTTTTCTAAAGGTTTGCAAAGTTCTTTAAATACAGTGTTTTACCTAGACAATTATGCTGGGAGATAGGTACTATTATCCTCATTTTAAAATGCCAATTAAGGCTAAATCATTTACATATGGCTTTGTTGTTCAGTCTTTTTTTTTTTTTTTTTTTTTTTTTTTTTTTTTTTAGCTTTGTCTGACTCTTTGTGACTGCATTTGGAATTTCTTGGCAAAGATACTGGCATGGTTTGCCATTTCCTTCTCCAGCTCATTTTACAGATGAGGAACTGAGACAAACAGGGATAAATTACTTTACCAAGGTCACCCAGGTAGTAAGACTCATTAAGAAGATGAGTCTTAGGGGAAGCTAGATGGTTCAATGGGTAGAGCACAAGCCTTGGAGTTAGGAGAACCTGAGTTCAAATGGAAGAAGAAAGAAGAAGAAAGAAAAAAAAGAAGAAAGAAGAATGAAGAAGGAGGAGGAGGAAGAAGAAGAGGAGGAGAAAGAGGAAAAGGAAAAGGAGGAGGAGGAGAACAAGAACAAGAACAAGGAGAAAGAAGGAGGAGGAGGAAAAGGAGGAAGAGGAGGAGGAGGAGGAAGAAGAGGAGGAGGAAGAGAAGCAGAAGAAGAAGGAAGAAGAAAAAGAAGAAAAAGAAGAAGAAGAAGAAGAAGAAGAAGAAGAGAAAAAGAAGAAGAAAGAGAAGAAATGAGTCTTCCTGAGTTTAGGCCAAGAGTCTATCCACTGTGCAACCTAGCCAACCTCACAAATGGCAACACAGCTAATATATGTCCCAAGCAGCTTGACTCCAAGTATAGCACTCTTTCTTCCATGCTACTTAATAGCCTCAAACACTTAAAATGTATATACTATACTAAGAGGTAACATGGCATATTGGATAAAGCATTGCACTTGTAGTCAGGATGATTTGACTTCAAATCCTACACATTTACTATCTTTGTGCCAATGCTCAAGTCACTTGACCCTCCATTTCATTATCTATAAAATTGTGATAACGATACTGATAGTAACTATTACACAATATTGTTGTAAGGCTCAAATGACATCATCTGTGTAAAGCATTCTAAGCACTATATAAATAATGGCTATATATTACCACTATGGTATAATTTGGTGATAAAAGTATGGAAAAGTGCTTCAGCAGAGTTCATTCAACTCATTTGGATAAGGCAAAATTTATTCCTAATATTATCCAGATTCTCTCTAAGGGTATATCCAATTGGTAGACCAAAGTAAAATCTTAAGGACATCAAAACCTCTGACACAAACTACGTGACTTTGGAATCAAAACTTCATGACTTCAGTTTCCTAATATTGAAAATGAAAGGATTGGACTATCTGATCTCTGTGTTTTCTTCCATTCCTGACATTCTGTGATTCAGTGATTCTATATCCATGTTCACTCTATTTCTATCCTAAGTAATCTCAGATTTTAATTATAATTTTCTAAATTTTTCTTGTTTCCAAAGAAAAGAATCATATTTTTTAGTCTTATCATAAGTGTAATAATAATAGGAAAATGTGAGTAATATGATCTTCTTAGTATTTCCCCTACTCCTTTTACTGATTCTTGAGTATATGGGTTTCTTAGTATAAACATTCCTTCTCTACTCTGGGAAGTTGTATCAAAGAATCTCTTTCTTTCTGTCTCTCTCTTTTTTTCCCTCACTCTCCTTTCTCTCTTACCTTTATCTCTTTAATCTCCATCTCTCTCTGTCTCTGTCTCTCTCTATCTCTGTCTCTCTTTTACCCTCCTTTCTCTCCCTCTTCCTCTCTGTCTCTGCCTCTGTCTATCTGTCTCTCTGTTTGTCTCTCTATTTCTGTCACTGTCTGTGCCTCTTTGTCCGTCTGTTTCTGTCTCTCTGCTCTGTCTTTGTCTGTCTCTGTCTCTCCCCTCTCCCCTCCAAGCTCTAAGACCCCAGTTAGATAACAGTGGTCTGGAAAACACTATCTATTTCTCTGTTTCCCTCAATAATCTCTTCTCAACTGCATTTCTTGTAAGCATATCCATACTAGTAAAAGTTTGTGTGTAAAGATAAAATAAACATCTAAAGCAAAGAAAGGTAAACACTTTCCCCATGTCCAGAGGGAAAAGATTCAAGATTCTCTGAGAAATCCCAAAATAGAAAAGATGATATAAGATTACCACCTTAGAATTTGTAGACCAAGAGAGTTTGAACCACACTGCATATATGCCAATACTCATTATGCCTAATGTTAATAAGCCTCACTGAGGCTAATTAATGCTTCAAGGTAAATTGTATAAATTGGATGCTAGGTTGCAGAGGAATGATGGGGAAAGGAATACATGCATCTTAACACTACTAGGAGTGAAGCTTTGGTGGAGGAAAGGTTAAAAAAAGATCTTGGCACCTGTTGGGTGCCAGTTGGTTATGGCTGAGAATTTTCTACTAACAAAAGAATTAAAGATGTTCTGATTGGCCTCTAGTTATGTTGACTATAATAATCTCTTTAAGGAAGAAAAAATCAAAGTAATCATCTCTTTGTTTCTTATCTCAGCACATTTACACAGGTCATCCTTCCTGTTTAAAATGCTCTCCCTCCTTACTTGCATCTCATAGAATCCCTCTCTTCCTTCCAGGTACAGCTCAAACACCACTTTCTACCTGAATCCTTTCTTGATTCCCTCAACTGCTAGTGTCCTTCTTCTCAAATCACCTTCTCTTTAATAACTTTGTGTGTATACCCATATGCATGCATACATATGCATACATATATAAGAACATATATATATTTCTGTGTGTATATATACATACTTCTGTACTTCTGTAACAATATATGTTGTACATACAGTGTGTGTGCATACACCAAATAAATATAAAATTTTCCTTCATTAGAATGTAAACTCTTTGTGAATAAGGATTATTTCACTGTTTGTATCCCTAGCATCTAACACACTGCATGGCACATAGTAGGTGCTCAATAGTGCTAGTTGATTGATCATAACTTCTTTATAACTTTATAAAATTTGAAATTAATCCAACCTGACTAGTCTGTGCCCCCCCAATCAATGGAGAGGAAGAGAAACAGGTATCTAGAAACAGCTAGAATGACTAACAGATGCTTACATGCAAATCCACACACAAACACATACATATATACATACACATATATCCCAAAGGAATTCTTCCACTCCTTGTGTGCTTTCTTAGCTAGAAGTCAAAAGATGTCAATGACTATATGTGCATTTGCAAAAATGTTTGCCTGCCCTCCTGAATATAAAATTGTTCTACGTGGTGGCAGTTATTCACAAATCCTAACCTATATTTCTGTAAAAGAACATGTAATCACATTATGCTACTATACCCTCAGGAATCAGAGTAGAAATTAGATTGCTGGTAGAGCTTAATGACAAATCTATCTTTGCACTCTTTTTGAGAATACCATGGATAATGGCTTTCATATTATCAATAAACCCTGTAGTTAAATTTAAACAGTATAAAGTTGTATTTCTATTATTCAGAACTATTCAGAACTAGACTAATTTTATTCACCATAAAGTAAGTCTAAAAATAGTTTTACAAAATACCTGAACAGAATTTTTTTTTTACAATTTATGCTATTATTTAATTTAGGAAGAGATATAACTACAGTTCAGATTTTCTAAAACAAAAAGAAGATAAGTTATCTTTACCAGGGAGTTTGAAGGTTTCCATCTCCAAACTCTTCCATCTATGTAAGATACAAAAAAAGGGTATAGTCCTATTTTCTAATCATTATTAATTTTAGTAATCTTTATTAATTCTTCAGCATTTTAGACTTTACCTATCTGACTAGGTCCTAATTAATGGTTACATTATTTGAATTCATATGAAATATTTCCAATGGGCTGAAACTAATCATCATAGTTTGCATGATTATAACTTCAAAGAGCGCAAATTTGAATGTATGCAACTACTACAGGGACTCCATTATTTTTCTAATCAGATCTTAATATATATTAGTTACTGAACCTGGGAACAAAGGCAGGTCTGATCTGTTTCCTTATCAAGTGTTGACACCATGGAGCAAACAGTGGAAAGGATCCTCAGTTTCTCTCTTTTCTCATGTATAGCTTGAGTTTATATTACAGATGAAAAGTCACTCACATTCTACATGCTAGTGCATTGTAGGAATATGGTTGATCTTGTTCTAGTTAGGTGGACCCACCTAGTCTCATTATCTTAGGCTTTAAGAAACATTTTTAGGAAGAGTTCCCCTTATCTTCTGTCTCTTGAAAAACTGAAAAGATTAATGGATCTGAGGATCTGAAGACCTCGGGTCTAGTGCTATCTAAATAAGTTATAGGGTCTCAACTTCCTCACAGAGGAGACTGTATTTTAATCCTAGAGGCATCTGGCAGTCACTGAGGCTTCTTGAGGCAGGGAATGACACTTGTACTTTAGGAATTGCAATTTGACAGTTGATGAAGATGGATCTGGGAGGGAAAGGACTAATTAGGATGCTTTTAGTCAAAATGTAATGGGGAGCATATGGCCATAGGTCATAGACTTAAAACTGGAATGATCCTCATTCTACTTCAAATACCTAATTTTATAGATAAGGAAATTGAGGCCCAGGGAAGTAAACTAATTTTGCAGTGTCCCAACTAATAAGCATCAGAGGTGATATTTAAATGGAAGACTTTTGACTTCACAGCCAGCATTCTTTCTACTAAAATAAATGCTCTCTCCCCAAGTGGTATGAGTTCAGTATGAATAAAGAGAAGGGGATAAATCCGGGAGGAGACAAAACCACCAAGGTTTAGCAACTGATTAGATGGGAGGGTGGTGAAGTTGAAGATGACTTCTAAAACTTTAACCTGGGTGACCAAAAAATGATATAAATGGGGATATTAGAAGATTGGGTTTATAGAGAAAATTAATTCTTATTTGACCTGTTGAGTTTGAGATGCCAAGGGAATATCCAGGTGGAACTGTCCAGCAAACAGGGAAAAGTTGAGGGTTAAATATAGAGATTTGAGTCATCTGCATAGAATAAACTAGAATCCAAAGAAAGTGATAAAATTTCCAAGAACATATAGAGAAAGAAAAAAAGCCTAGAAGAGAGCCCTGGAATACACTCATATATATGGGACAGGATATGAATGAGGTTGGTGAGCCAGTAAAAAAAGAGCAAAAAAGATCCATCACAGATAATTACAATAGGAAAATGGTATGAAAAACCTGGGTAGAAAAAGTATGCAGAAGAAGGAAATGTTGGACTGTGTCAATGAAACCGAGAGTTCAAAAAGGATGACATTTAACAATTAATAGGCCTTGGGAAGAAGTGTTTAGTTAGAATTGCAAGAACAGAAGCTAGATTTCAGGAAGTTGCTTTTGATAACTATTACATACTTAGCCCTTAATAAGTTAAGGACTATAATTTAGAAGGAGTAGTTATTGAAAGTATTGTGCATATACAGTGTTTAGTGGAGTTTTTGCAATCTTTGACAATAATACTTTGCAAATATCACTTCCAGATTTAGCAGAGCTTTAAAAGTGGTTAGATGGCTACTAAGAAATCTGGATTTGAAGTCAGAAGACTTGGGCGAAGATTCAGACTCTTTTGATTAACTGCCAAGGTCACTCAGTTTATAGTAAATCTCTGGGCTTTTATTTCCTCATTGATAAAATGAGAGAACTAGAGTAGATAAAAATGGAAGTCTCATTTAACTCAATATGCAATCTGTAATCAGATTTCCAAATTTATTCTCTTAAATATCAAAACTTGCAAATACTCCATGAATTATAAATTTTGGAACAGAAAGGAACTTTAGTCCAAGCTCCTCACCTTAGACATGAGAAAACTGAATAGATGAAGAAGTGAAGTGACTAATTTTAAGTCTCATGAGTACTATCTAACATTCTTAAAACTAAAAAACAAAGTACTGGGTATTTTTTCCACATTGTTGTACAATATTTTAGGCTATCCAAAATTTAATAAGAAGACAGGTACAATAGACTGCCTATTGAATTTGCAATTAATAAATAAGAGAATGGAGTCTATACTCAGACACTTAACTGGACAAGTTACTTCACCTGTCAAATCAATCAATCAATAAACATGTATTAAGCATCTATGTGCCAGGCACTGTGTTAAGCAATGGAGATGCACAAAGAGACAAACGATAGTTTCTGCTCTTAAGGAGCCTATAATCTGAATGAAGAGACAATATACATATAAACATATGCAAAATAAACTACATATAGGAGCTGAATCTCATATCCTCATTTTCCTGAAAGGAGATGTTTCCTGAACTTAAGATCTTCTTTCTGAAAGCCACTAGAAGTGTAAACTTATTTCTGATTTTTTTTTATTTTCCTCATTTGTAAAATGAAAAGCTCAGATTAAATAATCTCAAAGGTTCCTTCTAGCTCAAAACTTCAGTTTCTAAGATAGATGACCAGAAAAAAAAAAA
>JAJPUD010001240.1:43134-206642 GCA_023553655.1 Myrmecobius fasciatus
TGGGTGGAGGGAAGGAGGGAAAAAGCTTGGAACAAAAAAAAGTTTTGCAAAGGTCAATGTAGAAAAATCACTCATATGTTCTGTAAATAAAAAGCTTTTAAGAAAAAAAATGTTATGGTGGTGATGAAACAAAAATTTGAAGAACAAATCATACAAAATCTAGAATATTACCTGTAATAAATATTTCTATCTATATTAAATTAACTATAATAAAATATCAATAAATCAATTATGCTGCAAGAAATCTGGGAAGGGATAAAATTCAAATAAGGTTAAGATATTTTAATAAACAATAGACAATAAAACATGCATGATCAGACAGCTGAGGGCAGTTAGGTGGTACAGTGGATAGAGTGATGGGCCTAGAATTAGAAATACTCATCTTCATGAGTTCAAATCTTATCTTGATGCTTACTAGTTTTGTTACCCTAAGAAAGTTACTTAACCCTGTTTGTCTCAGTTTGTCTCAGTTGTAAAATGAGCTGGAGAAGAAACTGGCAAACCACTGCAGTACCTTTGCTGTGAAACCCCAAATGGGGTCAAAAAGAAATAGACTCAACTGACTGACATAGTTAGGCATCTTTCTTTTGGCAGCTAGGTGGTGAAATGCATAGAATACTAGGGAATATTCTATTATATCTAACCTCAAGACACTTAGTAGCTCTGTGTTCCTGGGCAAGTCGCTTAGTCTTGTTTGCCTTAGTATTCTCATTTGTAAAATGAGCTGGAGAAGAAAATAGTAAACTACTCCATTATCTCTACCAAAAAAAACAAAAAACAAAAAAAACCAAATAGGTTTCTGGAGAGTTGGACATGACTGAAAAATTACTTTAGATGGATAAAAACAGGGAATGTCCATTCAGAGAGAAGATTTCTTGCTCCAACTGGGTTTAGTTCTCTAACTCATTGAAGTAACTTGCTTCCGGAACACATTTTCCCTGGAAATTCTAAGTCAAAAGGAATCTGCTATAAACCACTATCCACACATTGTTCAGCTTGGTCTGCTTATAGACCACAAAATGGACCAAAGGGATTTTCACCTTGTTTGTAGCACAGATTCCTCCTAGTAAATCTGCTTTCTAGATTCTAAGTAATTTAGTGGCATGTGTGGATATTCCTTATATAATACTGTTCAACACCTCCAGTAATAGGACTTAGTATAATTTAATAATGCCTGACAAAGCCTAATTACATTGGCCGACCAGTAATTAGTTTATGTGGTGAAAGCCAGTGCAAACCTTTTGAAGTTCACCTTATAAATATAGGAAACTATAGGAAAATCAAATCAGGTGCCTCCAATTGAAAAGCTTTGGATTTCAGTATTCAGAGAATATGTTCTTTCCATATTGCCTAAGCTCTGTAGATGACATGGATTATTTCTGTCTATAGGTTAAACAAAGAATTTGTAATCCATTTATTGATATTATCAGAAAGAGATCTCAAAGGGGAAAAATCATAATTTCAAGCTTCTGGACAACTATTAAAGCAATTCTCCATGTAAAGGACTTAAGTCAATTTGAGAAGTTATATACAATTACTAAAACATAATCAAAGCTTGTATATTTGGGCATTTATACAGAGAGACATGGATAGATATTCAAATGAAATTGGAAGAGGTTTAGAATTTTGGATTAATTTTTTTCATTCAAGTTTTCTATTATCTACACAGCCAAATATAAAACCATTTTAGGATTATTATTTTCATGTGGCTTTTTGTCATTGTTTTTACTAGAAAAACAGCAAAGGTCCCAAGGCCACATACAATTATGGCAATCATGACTTTTAAGTTGGAAGAAAATATTTGAAAGCCAACCACATCTATCTTATCTTACTGACATATGAACTCTTTTAAACTTTCTATAATATTTTATTTGACACTTGGCTTTTCTTTTGGCCTCCTCTAGATATTTTGATAATTGGCAAAGAACTTTCTATTGTTTCAACTTGGGTGAAAATTATGGTAAATATAGGCCTGCCCTTTTTGGAAAATCAAAGCTCTGACAGACTTTCCCATGCTTGTATCAGTGTAGATGGGTTTCCAATTATAGTACACAAAATATCTTACCAAGAAATCCACTAACTCACTGATGAATGCAGGAAAGATTTATTTTACATTTTTACAAGAATGAGTGCCTAGGTGTGTAGACACACCTTTGAAATTCCAAAGGCAGCATTTTATTTTCTATCTTGAAGCACAAGTCCCTTCCCTGATTCCCCATTAACTGAATTAACGGAAGTTACATGGCATGAATCTCCATCCGTCATTATACCACCAGTCCCTGTTCCCAAGGAGCTTAAATTTTGGAAGGGGGAAAAGTAACAGAGGAGGGTTAAGAGCAAAGAACAAAAGATTATTTTCAAGTCTCAAGCCACTACGCTGATTACAAAAGTCAGTCCCTGCCCCCAAGAAGCTTACATTTTTGGGGGAGAAGAAAAACTCCACCCTTGATTATTCTTTAATGTCTTTGTGGGTTTCAGTTTTCTAATTTAAGTTTCACATCTCCAATTTTATTTTCATAACTTTGAAAATCAAAATGTCCATCCATTTCTCACACTTTCCCCCCCTCTTTTTTCCTTTTTCATAATTTGGTTTCCACATCTTTTTCTAACCTCTCATATTTGGCTAATTTTTCACATCCCACTTCATAAAATTCTATTAACCCCTATATACAGGATGGATAATTAATCCCTGAATTCTCTTCTAATTCTTCTGATAGGGACGTATTAGGAGTAAAACTTCCAATTGTAACATATGTTCCTCCTCTTCCTGTCAATAACCTTTCTAGAGCCATTCTGTTTTCTCATGCCATTCTGCTAGTGGTATCTAATTATTCTGCTATTCCCTTCACTGCTTTTCTGATGTAATTTATACAATAATATTTATTCACCAGAGTAGGAATGATCCAACTAGATTTCTAACCTTAAATTCATCAGTTACGATCCTTGGATCCTTGACTTAATTCTTCTGATTCAGTCATTATTACTTCATCAAATGTCAAGATAAAAAGAATAGCCAATTGGACCAGTGCACAGGTGCCCATTCAGTTCTCAGGCAAAGCAGGCTTGAGAGTGTTGCCTCCACAATACTACCCAAGGTTTGCTTGGGTATGCTCATCCCTGAGAAATTGCCAGAGCTACCTTCAATATATGCTACTACAATTCCTAGATTTTGGAATCTTTCACCTTGCCATGAGAGGCAAGCTAATTGATCTCCAAGTACTCCCTCAGAAAGGAAAGCGAGAACAAAACATTGCAATTCTCCTCAGGGAATGTTGTTTTGAAAACAGGAGGAATTCATTTTCATATTTTTCCATACCCAAAGGGAATGGTACTATGTAAGCATGGGGCAATCTGTAGCACAAATATAAAAATTGCTTTTTGGTCAGACTCTTTACAGAGTACTTTACCAATTCTACTGGGACATTGCTGTCTATTACTTGCCTTAAGTCCTTAACTCTATTCCAAATCTTCCTAAGAGATCTATACTTATTACATGTATAACCAACTTACTCTTTGATCTGTATTTTCTAAATGTCTATTTCTTATAGCAAACCAAACATTATTCTAAATTGGACAGGCAGTTCCATAAAATCTTCTTTCTCTATTAGGATACAATTGCACCTACTTTTATATAGCTATTCAAGCCCATACAATTCTATAATTTGACAAACATCCAACGTAATTGTTTATGAGATATCCTTTTTCAGTAATATTAACTCAAATCTTAACCCAGTTCTCCATCCTAAATCCCAAATTCTATTGCAGCAGGGAAGTATTCTTAATCCTATATAATCTTCCCCTTCACAGGGCTGTTGGACTTCTTATAGGAAACCCATTCAGACACTGGGTAGTTTGGAATCAATCCATTCACCAACCAGTTTCAGTTCCTTCCCAAACAAAAGGACCCCAAAGTCTTTTGGGGGATGGGGTGAAGATCTCATCAACTATTTCCTGAGGAGAATGGGCATTGAGTTGGGTCATCCTACATTTAAAGGGGCTTGAGCTAATTGAAGATCCAGTACATTGAGTAACAATCCTGAAGCTGGTCAATACAGCTGTCTAGTGCTGGTCATTTGAAGGTGAATTGTTCAAAGCATAGAGGAAAACAAACCTAAGAGAACTAGAGAGAGAGCAGAGAGCAAGTACAAAGAGCAGTACGCTCATTCTTGGGAGATGTGCTTATATTTTTCCCTGAAGATTCTGCAAATAGCTAGTTAAATATCATCTCTTTTAATAGGGGCTACCTTTATAACCCAAAAGCAATTTTGAGAAACAGGAATCCCATTAGAACAGAAGTATTCACAAAATCCTTCATTAATAGTTCTCATTTACATTGAGAGATTAACCCAAACTTCTACATAAGACATATGTATAAAGCCTCTCTGCCAGTATTTTTTTTTTTAATATTCCCCTTCTTTTGCCAAGGTCTGGTGTAGGATGGGCTGGAAAAGGCCAATGTAGGTCCTTTAAAGATCTTGTTTCATATAGACATATACATCTATTAACAAATAAATAACCAAGCCAAATTACTCATTTACCTAATTATAAGATATAATAATGACATATTTTCAGATCAAAACCAGAAAGATATTACATACTTGAACTGTGCTTTTGGCTTTTATTGACCATTTACTCTGATTATAGAAATTTGCTATGAGGTAAGAGCAGGGGCCTGATTATAATAGCTAGCAATCCTACCTTATAGGAATCTGTTTGAATAACTTAATGGTATTTCTCTCAAATGGTGAGTTACTAACAATTCAGATTATCATTCCCAAATTCAGAACTCAAAAGAATATCAGTTATAATCACAAGACATTTCATCTTGATAGCAAGTTTCACTAATGTTAGAAATAACACAATACTGAAAATCAGATATCAAGGAAAATTTATTAAAGAAGAATCTTAAGGAATCATCTTAACATTTCTGACCAGAAGTGAGCCCCACTCCTCTTCAGGAAGAAGGAGCACTGAATACAGAAATGGAGGAAACTTCATACTTGCCCTTGTGACCCAGCTCCTCCCTTTGGAGAATGGAATGGTCCATTTTATCCGGGTTTCTGAGATGCTCACTATATGTTTCCCCTTAATATGTATAAAATATGTCCCCCCCATCATACATCCCATATTCAAAAATGGTGGAAAACTCCTCCTCTGGGGTGTGTTGTTTAATATTCAATTAGTCTATTAGGTAGGTGCAGTAGTGATTTAGTTAAGTCTGGTCATAGACTCCAACTAGTTTGGACTGGATGGGCTATTATCTTTTTTTTTTTTTTTTTAAAGCTTTTTATTTGTAAAACATATGTATGGGTAGTTCCTCAGCATGGATCTTTACAAAGCTTTCCATTACAAATTTTACCCCCAGTCCCCTCCCCTCCCCTAGATGGCAGGAAGTCCACTACATGCTAATAATGTTGAAATACTTGACAAGTTGTGCAAGTAAAATCCTATCTACAAGAAAAAAAAGAAAATCAGAGAAAGGAAACACAATGCAAGCAAACATCAATAGAGAGCATGAAAATGTTATGTTGTGGTCCATATTTCATATCCCTCTCTCTAGATGTATATGGTTTTCTTCAGTGAACAATTAGAACTGGTTTGAGACAATTCTTTGTTGCAGAGAGCCATGTGCATCAGAATTGATCATCATGTAATGTTGTTGTTGCTGTGTATAATGATCTCCTGGTTCTGCTCGTTTCACTCAGCATCAGTTCATGCAAGTCTCTCCAGGCCTCTCTGAAATCATCCTGCTGGTCGTTTCTCACAGAACAATAATATTCCATAACATTCATATACCATAATTTATTCAGCCACTCTCCAATTGATGGGCATCCATTCAGTTTCCAGTTTCTAGCCAATACAAAAAGGGCTGTCACAAACATTCTTGCACATGTGGGTCCCTTTCAGATGAGCTATTATCTTAAGTTTGTGGTTTTCTCAAAACCACAATATTCTTACGGATTGGCTGAATCCACCTGTGCCTTCCTAGCCCCCCAATTTCTAGTTTGCTCCAGACTTCTATTGACCACATAATTGTTCTGTGAATCCTAATCTTCCTTTACCTCTCACTTTCTGAAAACCTCTTGGTCAGTGGTACCCACTATCCCACACCACTTCAAAGCTTGTGACACTGTGGATATCCAACTTTTCAGCGTTTCTCACAACTAATCAGAGGTTTTTAGATCCTAATCCCATGTGCCTGCAGAGCACAGCCAAAACTAAATGCTGGATTGTCAGGTCAAGTCCTCCTCATGAAATCCACCCATGGACCATCCCATGGCCACTGCCCTCCCCTGAGTCAGTCCAACAAGACACTCTGCCCTGAGGTGTCTTTCCCTTTCCCCTTCCCCCATACCATGTGGTGTCTCTCCTAACCCCACCCACTATGCTTCCTGACCCCCCTTCTCCTTACAGCTAATTAATTCTTTTGGGTTGCTAGATTTCTTTCAGAATTTAGTTTGCTAGCTAAGGGCATGCCAACCTCATGGGATGTTTCCTTTCTCCTGGCAAATGGCTTTAGGTACTTCAGAAGAAGTAGACAGAAGAAGGGAGAGGAGAGCTCCAGGAAGTGGGTTTGTTTTCTAACTTCTTTCTTCTTCTTTCTTCTTCTTTCTTCTTCTTCTTCTTCTTTCTTCTTCTTCTTCTTCTTCTTCTTCTTCTTCTTCTTCTTCTTCTTCTTCTTCTTCTTCTTCCTCTTCTTTTTTTGCTGAGACAATTGAGGTTAAATGACTTGCCCAGGGTCACACAGCTAGGGAATTTTTTCTAACTTCTAAGGAGCAACTACATCCAGTGAGGGAAGGGTGGACTAAATCTTCACCTTCCCAAGCCAACAGATCATGCTAATAATTAGTATACAGTTTTCAGTACTAAATTTCAGATTAACTACCAAAACTCCCAATCAAAAACCTTCAGAAACCTAAAAGTAATGAGACTGGAACTCTATATCCAGAAACAAGCTTTTTCCAAACCCAGCAAGTTCACAAACCAGGGGAATGGACCCCAGAGCACAGGCTGAGTCCACCTCCCCTGCCAGTTCAACCCTACCTTAGAATCCCTGAGACAGACTGGGAGAAGACACTGATAGAGATCAGCTCAGCACCATGGTCCTATCCTCTGGTGAGGTGGTCCAGTCCAAAATCCAAGCCACGTCAAACTCCTGAGACCCACTCTCCCAGAAGAGTAGTCTCAACCCCGCCATACCCTGCCAGAAATCTCACCCATGTTCCTTATGTCAAGTCCTCCTCATGAAATCCACCCATGGACCATTCCATAACACTACCCTCCCCTGAGTCAGTCCAACAAGGCACTCTGCCCTGAGGTGTCTTTCTCTTTCCCCTTCCCCCATACCATATGGTATCTCTCCTAACTCCACTATGCCTCCTGACCCCATTTTTCCTTATTACTAATTAATTTTTTGGGGTTGCTAAGTCCCTTTCAGGATTTAGCCAGCTATCTAAGGGCATGCCAATCTTAAGGGATATTTCCTTTCTCCTGGCAGATGGCAAATTCCACTAAAGAACCTGCCCTTTCCATCATTAATTATTAAAACCCTTGTCTATGCTCTCCTCCTCTATTTCATATTTACCATTCTTGGTGTCGTGTATGTATCTCTCCATTTTGCCTGCAACTGCTCCCCAAATAAATCTACCCCTTGCCAAAGAGAATGGCCAATGTGAATTTTCAACATGACCAAACTCCAACCTTTAACAGCCATCATCATCTGGTACCCACATAACCCACATCACTTTTGGGTCCTAGAACCACATCATTTGGTGCCAGTCCAATATTATGTCTCTCTCTGTCCATCATCCCATCTCTCTCTCTGTGCTCAACATCTTAATCAATAATACTTAACAATTTGGGGTTTCAATATTATGACAATAACCCCAAATAACAATTAGCAATTTCTCAGTTTTCATAAGGGATAGCCAAATAGACATAACATAGCCTATTTTGGGGATTCTGGGACTCTGGGAAGTTGGGGAGCATAGGGACCCATCTAGAGAGAAACTGAGGCTGACTCCAGAGCATGGGGTTTTGGGGGAGCCTACTGTTCTTTGGAGAGGCTGAATTGGACATAAGTCTGCATACAGAGGCCCTGGTCATTCCCAGTCCCTTCTAGGGAGAGAAGCTTGAAAGCTTAAGAAAAAAATCAGGTTAGTTTATATCAAAATGCCTCATAAGCACTTCTAAAATGCTACATTTTTTTCCTTTGTAACACAGATGACTGAAACATAGAAGATGAAACATACACACAAACACAAACTGCCTTTGAATGTATTTTTTTTTCCTTTTTGTTGAGGCAATTGAGGTTAAGTGACTTGCCCAGGGTCACATAGCTAGGGAATGTTAAGTGTCTGAGACCAGATTTGAACTCAAGTCCTCCTGACTTCAGGGCTGGTACTCTATCCACTGCACCACCTAGATGCTCCTTGAATTTCTTTTCTTTCTGCTTAATACAGCGTTATTCCTTTCCTACCTCCTGGAGAAGAACCTCTTCTCTTCTGGAACTTCACTTTTTCTTTACTAGAGTTCCTTGTAAATTTCTCTAGTACAGATCCTTCCTACACCCCTGTATGGAGATCTCTACACTCCATTGATCCCAGATCACTAATATTTACTCAACTTTAGATTTTCTCTTTTCCAGGACTATATGAGATGCCTGTCCCAGGAGTTTCCTCTCCTTGGCGCCATTAAATCCCCAGAATGATAGCCTCAGCCATAAAAGGACATACTAGATAATACACGTTCTTACCTTTGGTCTGTGCACAGAGTTGCTTGGTTGCTGCAGAACCAATTCTAGTTCTCTTCATGATTCCTGGATTCATTAGTGAGCTTACTTACCAATGTAGTTCTGGGATCTTGGGCAATCTATGAGAGGGGAAAGCCCAAACTGAGCCATGAGACCATTGAAATAAACAGAAGCATCACCTTGTGCTTTGACAGGGCCACCCCGAACTCATAAAATCTGGATCCTGGACAGAGCCCCCATTTGTAAGAAACAAAATATCTTACCAAGAACTCCACTGACCCACTGATGAATGCAGGGAAGATTTATTTTGCATTCTTGCAAGAATGAGTGCCTAGGTGTGTAGACACACTTTTGAAACTCGGAAGGCAGCATTTTATTTCCTGTCCTGAAGCACAAGTCCCTTCTCTGATTCCCCCTTAACTGGATTTACAGAAGTTACATGACATAAATCTCCACCCCTCATTACATAACCTGTCCCTGCTCCCAAGGACCTTATGTTTTGGAAGGGGGAAAGTAACAGAGGAGGGCTAAGGGCAAAGAAAAAGATTCTTTTCAAATCTCAGGCTACTACCCCCAATTACAAAAATCAGTCCCTGCCCACAAAAAGCTTACATTCTTTTGGGAGAAGAAAAACTCCACCCTTGATTATTCTTTGATGTCCTTGTGGGTCTCAGTTTTCTAATTTGTTTCATTTCTCTAATTTGATTTTCATAACTGTGGAAACCAAATTGATTTACCCATCAATTTATCACACATTCTTTAACTTTCAATCCCTTTTTTTTTTTTTTTTTTTTGCTGAAGCAATTGGGGTTAAGTGACTTATCCAGGATCACACAGCTAGGAAGTGTTAAGTGTCTGAGACCACATTTGAACTCAGGTCCTCCTGACTTCAGGGCTGGCGCTCTATCCACCTAGCTGCCCCACCATCCCTTTATTTCTTTGGACTTTCTACATTTGATTCCCACTTTCCTTGACTTCCATTTGTGTGATCACTCACATCTTTATTTCTCTGAAGTCAACATCTGAAATTTGTTGTGATATATATATATACATACATATATATTTATATAAAACATTCAACCATATTTAGTCTCTAAATGGTTGACCATATTGCCAACTGTCATATTTTACCACAAATTTCTTCAAATGCAGAAAGGGTCTCCTATGTTCGCTGTCTCTATCTCTGCCACTGTCTGTCTCTGTCTCTGTAATTCTGAATCACTCTCTCTCTCTGTTCCTCTCTCCCTCCCTCTCCCTTCCTCCCTCCCTTCCTTTCTCTCTCTCTCTCTATCTCTGTCTCTCCTCTCTCTCTCTTTCTCCTTCTGTCTCTCTGTCTCTGTCTGTCTCTCTGTCTCTGTCTCTGTCTCTCTCTGTGTCTCTCTGTCTCTCTTCCCCCCCACACACACACAATTGGCTAGAATTAAGGATACAGAGAAGAGACTGTTTTTTAACCCTTTTTCCTTGGGCTGATCAGACCCCAGGAAAAAGTCAGTTGGATTCAGACATAGAACATAGAAAATGCTAACAGCATATACTCTACATTACATAAAATATTTAAAGTACTAAAGATTTTTTTTCTTTTTCTCCTCCCAAAGATACCAATAATCCTGTTTAGAATGGGAACCTATTTCATAAATCCTTCTAAACTTATCAAGATTAAACTCCCATCACCTGTTTATTACTGACTAAGATTTTCATTAGTCTATCCATTTCATATGTGACATGAGTCTTTAAGTCACATCCATTGGACAGGATGTTATCAGAAAAACCTGGAAATTCCTCCATGAGCTCAAGCAAAGTGAAATGTATATGGTAATATACATAGTAATAGCAAAAATTGTACAATGGTTCACTGTGAATGTCTTTGCTACTCTCAGCAATACAATCATCCAAGACATGATGAAAAATGCTGTTCATACCCAGAGATAGAATTGATTGAGTCTGAATATAGACTGAAGCATACTTTTTTTTTTTTACTTTTTTTCTTGAGGGTTTTTTGGGAGACAGAGGGGGGAGATCTATGTTTTCTTTTGCAACATGACTTTTATGGAAATGTTTTGCACAACTTCACATGGGTCTTCTCAGTGGGAGATGTGGGGAGGAAGGGGGAGAATCTGGAATTCAAAATTAAAAAAAAAACAAATATAAAAAAAGTTTTACAAGTAAATAGGAAAATAAGACTATTTAATAAAAGTCACATACATATGTGGCATAAAAGCTTTAGAGATAGACTTTAAAAGATTTTTTGAGCTGAGAATGAATTTTGATCATTTAGTCCAGAAAAGACCTAGAATTTTATTTATGTTTTTTATATAATTCAATCTATCTTCAGATTGAATTAAAATTAAAATTCAAAAACATTTCTTTGACTTCTACAGCTACTATTTCTGGGAGGATGTTTCCCCCCTAAACTCATAGCATGCAGGTTTTGTACATTTCCTCCATAATTTCAAAGGAGGAATCATCAAGAAACTTGTGAGATGATCAAGCGAGAAGTTTCCCAAAATCCTCATCTTTGCTCTGGTCCTTTTGTGAAGGGAGTAGAGAAGCTGCAAAACTGAAATCTCCATATCAAAAGTGTGAACCAGTCCCTTAGTGCCCTGGATCTGGCTCACTCAGAAACATACTCCAACCCTCTCCATCTACCCTGCCAGTCCCAATTTGGGTAAAGGTGACTTGCTTTCACAACAACTCAATTTAAAATTGGAGGGAAAGATAACAATTGGTTGACATTCCCACCAAGTGAACCCATAAAGAACAAGTGGTTTCAAGGACAGTTAATGCACTCAGTGTTCTTTGATCTCTCTTCCATCTGTTTGGTATTTAGCAGCTGTCCTCTGGCTGTTTGCAGGGATTGGTAGCTGTGAGTAGGGGCAGGAATTGGGAATTGGGTAGGGGAAGATAAGCCAAGAGACAGAACATTAAATAATGTTTAGGACAGTACCATTTCAATGATTTTCTTGAGAAAAAAAGAGTTTTCCTTTTAACTGAAAAAGGCATGAGAATTCACAGCAGTTCAAAAAAGTGGGCATTTCAGAATCTGTCACAACAAGAAAACAAAGAGTGAATTGGAGAGACTCATTTTCTGCCTTTGAACTGAACATTTCCAGTGAGAGGTCTTTCCTGAGATAGTTCAAAGGCACAGTGACACATTCACACCTCTCCAAAGAAACTAAAACCATCTTGGATTCCTGAAGAATAGGAAATAGTGCTCTCCTTTTCAATATATGCCATCCTACAAATTAACCTTTTTATCAAGCCATTCCCTGACAGTTTTCCTTTTACATAGTTCACGGAAATGTTCTATTCTAATTTAATGACTGATCTATCCACTAAGATATGGAAGACCAGGGAGAACTTAAACTAGCTTTTCTTCTCAAAACTATCAACAGTCTGCATAATTTTTCTAAATCTTTATAACTTAGGTCAACACAAATAGCTGCAGTCTGAAGAAGCTAGGAAGAAGTGAGAGACCCTCTGAGGCCTAAACAGCCATACAGACTCCAAATACCTACAATCATCCATGGCATCATGTATTGTTCTTTTAGGGAAAGGGATGTGACAGGAAAAATACTGGCAAAAAGGTTTGCTATGTTACAATTTTTCTCTCAGAATTAAGCAAATCGTATTATAGGTTATAGATTTAGAACTAGAAGGTCATCTAGACTTTTGTTTAGATGAGGAAACTGAGGCTAGAGGAGGCTATGTGATTTACTCATGCCATTAGTAAATGTCAGAAGCAATATTTGAACTCAGGTCTTTTATCTTCAGAACCAATTTGCTTTCCCACAATACCATACTACTTCTTGTACAATTAGATATTTTCTTTTATTAGGTGTCTCTTTTTTTAAAAGTAATTTTATTATTTTCTTGGGGTAGAATTTTTAGGGTTCTCAGGGACAATGAAATTTCTTTATATTTAGTGTGTGATAAGTGATGAAAATATATTCCTTGCTAAAATAAATGTGCGAACAAGAGAGAGAAATATGGTCAGATCCTATCTTCTAACTCATACACAAATGATGTCCATTTACTTTGTACACAACTGAATATTAGGTGCTTACATAAAGAGGGACACAAAAAAATCTTTTTGTTGTTGAGTCATTTCTGACTATGACCCCATTTGGGGTTTTCTTTGCAAAAATATTGATGTAGTTTGTCATTTCCCCATCCAGCTCATTTTACAAATTAGAAATTGAGGCAAGCAAGATTAAGTGATTTATCCAGAATTAGGCAGCCAATAAGTATCTGAGACCAAATGTAAACTCATGAAAAGTCATCCTCCTGGCTCCAGATCCACTGAACCACCTAGCTTATTCTGTAGCAAAGATTACAAGTATGTTCTACCACACCTATTCTGTATTGGGTTTGGAGTTGTTGGGCTTTTTTAAACTTGTTTAAAAAAAAACTATTTTTTCTTTAAGCTTGAGAAAAATTACCACTACCATTTCACAATAACCATCTGACTAAGGGATATAGACTTGTGGAATGATTTTTATCAAATATAATTTTCATAAGTCTTAGTAGTACATATCAAATGAGAAATATGAAACCATTATTACTAATTAAAAACAACAATAACTAACATTTGTATAGTCTATTGTGTTTTTCAAGAATCTTCTGTGTATTATTTCATTAAATCATAATTTATTAATTAATTAAACAAATTGTACTGTGTTGGTCTCTAAACTGTGGATAGTTGAAACTGCGCAAAGCAGGGACAGGTTTTAGAGATCAAGTAGCAGTTTAATTAATCACTTTCAGAGTTTTGCACACTGCAAATTGTACACTGAAAGTTTTCTTGGGCGGGAGGCCTCCTCCTGTTGCAGGAAAGGTAGAGATTTTATACACAAACCATAAGTGGGAAAGGAGGGAGAAGGTGGATTTATAATACAATCATTTTCAGGGCTCAAATAGTTTCCCATGACAAGCCCACAAATGCAGGACAATATGGGTGTTCTCCAAACCTGTGGGAACAGTTCATGGCGATTGTTTCCAATGCCAGGGACCGTTACTGGGTAGGGGACAGGACCAGAGTTCTGTGACAAGAACAGGTTCTGCAATCTTTGATTCACTTCACTTAACATATACAGGAGAGTATTGCCAAAGATTAATTGATTGTTTCAAGCTGCATTGTAAGATTCTGACTCCCAAGTCAAAAAAAGCAGCTTTGAACAATCTAAATTATTGGTCTATTCTTTACACATGTCATCTTGATAGTTACCAAAAATTATTATATTTTTTCTTCATTCTCTCCTTTTGATGAAAAGATCAGGATGACCCTGAAGATTGATGAGGAACATTCATTTGAGACATGACTTTGATTTTATATAAAAATAATTGACTTATAAAGTAAATGTAAAGGTAGATGGCAAGACAAATAAGAAAGAAAAACATTGGACCAGGAAGGCAGAATGGAAAATGCTGTCAGAGTTTTTCAGGTAACTAGGAGAGTAGATCAAAGGAAGGTAAGGGGAAGACATTCTTCAGAATGTTCTGACCCCTGTTCCATAAATCTTCTGCTTGCTGTTTAGAGTACTAAGGTCTTCCTTTATTTGAGTCCATTTTTTGTTTTACTCTCAAACTGACATAGCATTTACAAACTCTTTTACCTCATAATCACCCTTTAAAATGTGTTGAAAAATGTTAATTTAGCTAGTGATTTCTTTTAAGCCAGAGCACCATATCCATTAGACTTCTCTCTGGGCAATACAGAAAATTTCAGATAATTTTTCACACCAGCATGTTGAGTCAATCGATTTCTAGAAAACTGCTCATAGCAAAGCAGACAAACCCATCCAGTTTTTCAATAATCAGAATGTGATGAGTGTCAAACTATCAATTTGTAGCAAATAAACCTTTCTGTAAAGCAAATGCGAAGCCTATATTTCCCTTCAATTTTTCCTCTTCATACTGGAAGTGGAAACAGAGCAACTCATATATCTGAGTCATTACTTCTTTCAAATTCTCAGTGGCGCCAAAGGGCAATGACTAAATAGAATTTCTCATCCAATGTGTTCCAACTTCTCTCCAGCAAATCAGAAGACTTCTTTAGCTCACTGTGCAACCTGTGTCTTCATCACAGATATCAGGCAATTCTGGCCTTTTACCCCCTGTTCTTTTTTCAGTCTTCAATCTTCATTTGCCAAGTTCTTCAATGTTATTTTCAGTGGCTTAAATTAATCCTCTTTGTACTCAAAAACTCAGTTTTCACTCATGATGTAAAAGAAAAATTCCCCAAATCTTTCCCTAGGAAATAAGAATTTTTTTAATTGTGTGGTAGTCTATAAATAGTTATATGATCATTCATTTTGTGAGTTTTAGCCTCTTAAGTTTTAAAACAAATATATGTAAATGAGATGAAAGACTACAATGTTCTATAGTTCCAATTACTTGCTAATCTGCAGAAGTCCAATTTAAGAGTTTATGTCTCAGACAAGGATGTTTCTTTATTACATTGCATGATTTTTCAATAAATACAATTCCCTGTTCTCCGACTTCTTTGAACTCTCAAACTGTTCAAATACAAAAGAGGAATCACCCAATTTTTCTTTAAAAGTTTTTTCATTTTCTTTCTTATCCTGAACTATTGAATAAATACCAGATAAAGGAGCATTTTATATGCATTTAGAACAAGAGAAGACTGTACATAAGACTGTAAAATTCCATCATGTACTGCTTTTCTTTTTAAGTATATAAAGTAAATTCAACATTAATTTTAAAAGATTTCAAGCATGTTAATGATTCTTTTGCTGGAGAACCTGTAGTGAGGAGCACATTTGGGCAGCTCTTACTTGTTAAGAAATTTATCCTTAAGTTTAAGCTAAATCTGCAGCTCTATAACTTTTTCCCCTTGTTCCCTGGAGCCAAGCATATTTATTCACTTTTCTCAGGACCAACCTTCAAATATTTGAAAACAGTTATGCCCCTTAAAACCATTTCACAGGTGGGGAAATTAAGGCACAGAGAGAAAAAGTAACTAAAGTGAATAATCAGTAATTGAATTGAAATTAGAGACCCTCTTGGAACTCAGTTCCTTTTCCAGGAATCTGACTTTTCTTTCATTAACCCAAGTGAAAATTGATATATATATATTTATTTCAATTCTGACAGAATGTCAGTGTTGGCGGTGGTGGTATTAACAGTATTTTATTTTTCCAAATACATACAGAGATAGTTTTAAACCTTAACTTTGCAAAACTTTGTGTTCCAAGTTTTTTTCCTCACTTCCTCTCTTCCTTTCTCCCTCCTCCCCAAGAAAATAAGCAATCTGCTATAGGTAAACATGTGCAGTTCTTCTAAACATATTTCCATATCCATCACTCTTTGCAAGAAAAATCAGATCAAAAGAGGGAAAATGAGGAAAGAAAAAAAGTAAACAAAAAACAACAAGATAAAAATACTATGCTTTGATCTTCATAGTTCTCTCTCTGGATGCAGATGGCATTTTTCATTACAAGTATATTGGAATTGCCTTGAATCAATCACCTCACTTGAAAAGAACCAAGTCCATCACAGTTGATCATCACATAATCTTGTTGTTACTGTGTACAATGTTCTCTTGGTTCTGCTCATTTCACCTAGCATCAGTTCATGTAAGTCTTTCCAGTCTTTTCTGAAATCTGAAGTCAATTGCTCATCATTTCTTAATAGAACAATAATATTCTATTACATTCATCCACCATAACATGTTCAGTGATTCCCCAATGGATGGGCATCCATTCAATTTTTAGTTCCTTACCACTACAAAAAAAGCTGCTACGAAATTTTTGCTCACATAGGTCCTTTTCCCTCTTTTATGATCTCATTAAGATACAGACCCAGTAGAAGCATTGCTGAACCAAAGATTATGCAGTTTGATAGTCCTTTGGACATTCAAATTGCTCTCCAAGATGGTTGGGTCATTTTACAATTCTACCAACAACGCATTTCTATTCCAGTTTTCCCACATCACCTCCAAAATTTATCATTATTTTTTCAGCTATTTTAGCAAATTTGCTTCTCCATAATTTCTAGCAAAAAAGATGCTCTGGTCATTTAGGATTTAAGCCATGACTTCAAGAATCTAAGACTGAATTGTTTTTTTTTTTTTTGTTTCTTTTTTTTTAAATGAAAGCTTTTTATTTTCAAAATATATACATGGATAATTTTCCACATTCACCCCTAAAAAATCCTGTGTCCTGATTTTTTCCCTCCCTGCTCCACCCCTCCCCAAATCGGCAAGTGATCCAATATATGTTGAACATGTACAATTCTTCTGTACGTATTTCCACAAATATCATGCTGCTCCAGAAAAATCAGATCAGAAAGGAAAAAAAAGAGAAAGAAAACAAAATGCAAGCAAACAACAACAAAAAGAGTGAACATACTATGTTGTGATCCATATTCAGTTCACACTGTCCTCTCTCTGGGTGCAGATGGCTTTCTTCATCACAAGGTCATTGGAACTGGTCTGAATCACTCATTATTGATGAAAGTCATCATGTCCATCAGAATTGATCATCATACAATTTTGCTGTTGCCATATGCAATGATCTCCTGGTTCTGCTTACTTCACTTAGCATTAGTTCATGTATGTCTCTCCAGGCCACTCTGAAATCATCCTGCTGATCATTTCTTATAGAACAATAATATTCCATAACATTCATATACCATAACTTGTTAAGACTGAATTTTTCACCAAGTGTAAGCCCAAACCAATATCATGGGTCATAATCATCCAAATGAAATAAAATACATAAAATACCTGGAAAACTTTAAAACAATATATAAATGTCCTTTTTTGGTTTTTTTTTTATTAAAGTTTTTTATTTACAAAAGATATGCATGGGTAATTTTTCAACACCGATGCTTGCAAAACCTTGTGGTCCAGATTTTCCTCTCCTTACCCAACCCCCTCCTCTAGATGGCAGGTAATCCAATATATGTTAAATATGTTAAAATACATGTTAAATCCAATATATGTATACATATTTATATAGTTATCTTGCTGCACACAAAAAATCAGATTAAGAAGGAAAAAAAACTGAGAAAGAAAACAAAATGCAAACAAACAACAACAGAAAGAGTAAAAATGCTATGTTGTAGTCCATACTCAGTTCCCACAGTCCACTCTCTGGGTGTAGATGGCTCTCTTCATCAAAAGATTATTGGAACTGATCTGAATCATCTCATTTTGGGAAAGAACCATATCCATCAGAATGGATCATCATATAATCTTGTTGTTGCCGTGTACAATGATCTCATGGTTCTGCTCATCTCAGTTTGCATCAGTTCATGTAAGTCTTCCCAGGCCTCTCTAAAATCATCCTGCTGGTAATTTCTTATAGAACAATAATATTCCATAAAATTCATATACCATAACTTATTCAGCCATTGTCCAATTGATGGGCATCCACTCAGGTCCAGTTTCTTACCACTACAAAAAGGGCTGTCACAAACATTTTTGCACATGTGGATCCCTTTCCCTCCTTTAAGATCTCTCTGGGATATAAGCCCAATAGAAACACTGTTAGATCAATTTGATATTGCACAATTTGATAACTTTTTGAGCATAGTTCCAAACTGCTCTCCAGTAACACCAGTAACAGAACCAGAACACCAGTAAAGGCATCTGGGAGTGACCAAGACTTTGGCTCACATCAGGCTCCCAATTGGCTCTTTTGGACAAACAGGCTTACTTTTGACCGTTGCACCTGCCTAGTAAGATAACTCATAGAAAACAGATATGTTAATCTCAGAGCTACTCCTTCTATACAAATATGTGTGTGTGATATAAATATGCAGATGATTATATAGAGATATATAAATGCATAGATGTATATATACATATATACTTACATATATATACATATATACTTTTAAAAATGAGCCTAATTCTAAAAGTTTCCATTCACCCAAGAATTTTGCATATTCTTAGACATGAAAAGTCCCAAATTCATTTTTTTTAATAATTTTGTAGGTTAATCCTGCTACTTGGCATACTCCTAAAATGTCTTCTCCCACTATCCCATTATTATAGCATTTATTAGGGGAAAGCAACCAAATTTGAGTGTTATCCTAAGCAAAAATCCATCTAGAAAGGTAAATTACATAATGAATTCCAAAGTGAAATATAAGTAACATTTACCTTATTTGCCAAAATGATGCTCATAATAAGAAAAAGCAAAGAAATTGAACTTCTCTGAAATGGAATTAGTAAACCTTTGTTTTTAGTATAATACAGAAGAAAGCTGGGTGAAATTAGAGACATTTCTGCAGATTTGGAATTCTAACTTTCTCCCCCAAAATGTAATTTTTATTCCAGAAAGTCCTTAACACCTGTGAGCTGCTTTTTACAAATTGGGGGTGGGGATAGGAGTGAGGGAGGGTGACTTTTCCCTGGTGATTGAATTCAGGTGAACCACAGAAAGAGTTCTTTGAAGAAAGTGACTCTTAGTTCTGAAGACTTATTTTCTCTGTAACATACAAAAGATGAAAGTGCTATCTTCTTTTCTACTCTCATTTTCACATCTGATGAAGACTAAGAATAATTGTTTCCTGGTATCACCAAGTGTCTCTAGTATGCTAGGCACTCTTTTTAGTGGTATGTGTTTTTTCTTCTTAAATTCATTTAAAATAATTATAGACATTTGGGGAAACATTTATTTCCAGATATGTTTTGTCAAGAAAGATGATGGGAGGTCAGGGAAAGTTTAAAAACTCCTTTGTTCTCTGAGGTGAGATTCCCTATTTAAAAAAGCAGTATCTCTAAGAAAAATTATGAGAAAATTGATAATTTTTTTCCATCTTCTTCCATTTCCCAAGGCTTTATGTCCCCAGTCTGTCAAATTTCTTTCTATAATTTAAAGTACAACTCAGCTCCTTCAGGAAACCTTCCCTGATTTCCCCAGTATTTATACCTTTGATTTCATTTATATCTATGGTTTCACATAGTTCTTAATAGAACTGTGATTTCATTGATGTGGATATCACCTCTACCATTACATATTTTTCCCACTTTATTACTTCCCTTCTGATCTTGCCTGCATTAGTTTTGTTTGTACAAAACCTTTTAACAATATGATCAAAATTATCTATTTGGTGTTCATTTATGAGTTCTAGTTCTTCTTTGTACACAAATTCCTTCCTTCTCCACAGATCTGAGAGGTAAACCATCCTATGTTCTTCTAATTTGTTTATAATATCATTCTTTATGTCTAGATCATGAACCCATTTTGACCTTATCTTGGTATATGGAGTTAGGTGTGGGTCAATGCCTAGTTTCTTCCATACTAGTTTCCAATTTCCTCAGCAATTTTTGTCAAATACTGAGTTCTTATCCTGAAATAGTTATTGACTATTTTGTCCTGTGATCCTAACCTATTCCACTGGTCAATTACTCTTTTTCTTAGCCAGTACCAAATAGTTTTGATGACCACTGCTTTATAATATAGTTTTAGGGGGCAGCTAGTTAGTGCAATGGATAGAGCACCAGCCTTGAAGTCAGGAGGACCTGAGTTCAAATATGGCCTCACACACCACTTCCTAGCTGTGTGACCCTGGGCAAGTCACTTAACCCCAATTGCCTCAGCAAAAAAAAAAATGATAATAATAATATAGTTTTAGGTCTGACACAGCTAGGCCACCTTCATTTTGTCCACATCTTTCTACAAAACATAGTTATTTATGTATGTCTTTGCAGACAAAACTTCTTTTTTTTTTGCCCAGTATCTAGTCCAATCCTCTGAAGAGAGTAGATATTGCAAATATGTGTTGAGTTGAATTGAATTGAATTCCCCTAATCTCCATACTTTCATTCATAGACTGTTATTTTGCCATCCATTCCTTAGATCATGTATTTGATTTCTATCTACAAAATCTGTGCCCATTGATTAAGGAATGACTAAATCAATTGTAATACATAAATATAACACAACACTACTGTACCATAAGAAACTAAGTATGTGAAAAATTCAGAGAAACAAGTGTCACATATTTTGATAGGCCCAGATACATTTATCCCATGAATAGATGTAGTTGCTGTACTCACTAAAAATTCTGAGACTTTTGGTTCTCCTTCCTCATCTTACCCCTGAAGAGGATAAAAATATCTTGATATTTGGATTGAACAAGGGTCTAGATTATACCAGTCATGAGAGTTGCTGAACTGATCAAGAGAAAACAGAACTCCCTTTGGATTTTTTGGTCTACCTTCAGGTTTGTGGCATATGTTACAAAATAGAATTTGGTACTTGTGTTGAGGTTGGGAAGGGACCCCAAAAGATTGGGGTCACAGTCTGGTGTCACAAGGTGTCTCAAAAGAATTTGCAGGCTTGAACCCATTTCCAAGTCAAAGGGGCTGTTTGTTGTAATTGTAATGCCAGTTGGAGCAATCTCATTCCAAGAGAATTTAGCAAAGAAACAGAAGCAAAGAGACACATTTAACTAGTTCTTCATATTATAGATATTCTGATTTTATGACCTAGAGTAAAATCCCGGAGTGATCTCAAGAATTTAGCTATCACTGACCAACAAATTATCTATCTGACAGTCAGCAGTGAACTGAGGAGTGGTCTATTCACTATTATCTCAGAAGTTTGATTTGTGGGACTATCCTGACGCCAGAACACTTTAGAATTAGATAGATAGTTAGAACAATAGTATTCTCAGGTTGGATGTGGGGGACCTCAGACACAGATTCCAAAACCAGAAGACTTTAGAATCACTGACAGATTGTTAGAAAAGAAGCCCCTTAAGGTCAAGGAACCTTAAAATTATTGTTGTCTCCTCTAGAAGCTATATTACACCATTTCCCCTCTCAAGCAGTTTGACCCCCAAATTCATTTGGGACAAAGGGATGGAGGTCTCATCTTCTAGAATTGCTTTATGCTGATAAAGGGTGTAGAGATGTCCCTGTCTAGTGGGGTCCAGACTGGGGAAGGAAGGGGAGACTTGAAGATAGCAGCAGCAACATCAAGGGATGTTGAGTGTTCAAATCAGTTAGCCCATGATATTCAGGTTGAACAAGTAGTTAGAAGTTAGTAGCTTGGAGCCTGGAGGAAACAAGTCTACCAATAGGAATGTTAGTTCTCAGGAGGCTATGAAGAAGCTTCAAGGAAGGTGGTGCAGAAGCATTATTAATGAATTTGCCAGAATAACTTTGGAATGGATATTCTACAATTATTATGTGAGTAAAAGCTATTTTCTGCCAAAAAAACAGAGGAGAGTCAGGTTAAAGTTATTCCCCTGGGGAGGGGGGTAGCTAATACAAATGGGATAGCATCCAGGGTGGGGATGGTGACATTTGGAAATGGGGCCTTTGCAAACAATGCATCAGGACATACCTGTGAAATGCCTTGAGGATGCTGATGGCACACCCAACAATCCTGAATGCCCCCACTACCCATGGAGTTTCCTGGTCTGACTAAAGACTAAGGAGTTATTTCCCCACTGGTGGGGGCCCACAGAGTGACACCAAGAGAGCTGGAGAAAAAAATAATAGGAGCAAAGCTCTCATCCTCAGAGTGTTATTAAAGGTACATCTGGAAAAAGTGGAAAATAACAACAAACTAGAGCAAGGGAGAGAAGGACACAGACAATTTCACCCTTCTCTATCCAGTGTGTTTCCAGTGTTTTCAAGAGTCCTGCAGAAGAATAGCTTCAGATCCTCTATGGGTTCACAGGAATATTCAGGAATGTCTGAGGGAGAAGTAACTGGAGTACCATTTTTAATTCTAGAAACATGAGTCCAAGGGGGCAGAGCCAAGATAGTGGAGTGAAAACATGACTCTGCATCTCCTCCGATCTTCTCTCAAATCAACAATAAAATAGGCCTCTGAACTGATCTTCAAGTCAACGAATCCAGAAATATTTGGACACTGCTTGCTGATATCTCTGGAGAACTTCACATCAGGTTTGTCTAACTCGGACAGAGGGATAAACAGTGGTGTAGGCCGGAAGTGAGGGTGGGACTCAATTCACTGTGGCAGAAATTCCAAACTCCAAACTCCAAACTCCAAACACCTGGAGTTTATCTGAGGCACTTGGGATACTCTACCCTGATTGGGGGCAGGTGTTCTGGCAGATTTGCCTTTTTTTAAGGAGTAATTCGGAATTAGTCCTAACCCGACCGGCCCAGCACCTTAAGTTAATTCGCCTAATTGCCCCAGGGCAAAGTACTTCAGCCGCCGTTTTTCAAGCCTTAAAGAGACATCCACACTATCTTTAAAAAATGAAGAAGCAAAAGAGAGCTCTCACAAGCTTCTATCGAGAGAAAGAAGGGTTGACCCCAGATCCTGAGGTTCCTTTAGACAAAACTCCAGAGGAAGTTATTAAGGACCATCACTGGTCCCCTTTTCAAAAGGCCTTTCTGGAAGATTGCATAAAGAACCTCAAAAGAGAGCTGGAGGATAAATGGGAAAATAAATTGAAATCAGTGCAAGAAGGATACAATATCTTGCAAGAAGGATATAATGCCCTGCAAAAGAGATATGAAAAAGACACCAATTCATTGAAAAATAAAATTAGTGAAGTGGAAAAAGAGGGCAATGAACAAAAAAATTCAATTGGCCAGTTACAAAAGGAGCTTAAAAAGGTAACTGAAGAAAACAATACTTTAAAAATAAGAATTGAACAAATGCAAGTGAATGACTCAATAAGACTTCAAGAATCAGTCAAACAAAAACAAAAAAATGAAAAATTAGAAGAAAATATGAAATATCTCCTAGGAAAAACAAATGACTTGAAAAATAGATCTAGGAGAGACAATCTAAGGATTATTGGACTTCCTGAAAGCCATGATGAAAAAAAGAATCTAAACACTATCTTCCAGGAAATCCTGAAAGAAAACTGCCCTGAGATTGTAGAATCAGAAGGCAAAATCACCATTGAAAGAATTCACCGATCACCTCCTGAAAGAGACCCCAAAATTAAAACCCCAAGGAATATTGTGGCTAAATTTCAGGACTATTGCACCAAGGAAAAAATTATGCTAGCAGCTAGAAAGAAACAATTCAAATACTGAGGATCAATAATTAGAATCACACACGATTTGTCAGCCTCCACATTGAAGGATCGAAAGGCCTGGAACCAGATATTCCGAAAGGCAAAGGAACTTGGATTACAGCCAAGAATAACCTATCCAGCTAGAATGAGCATTATACTCCAAGGAAGAAGATGGTCATTTAATGATACCGGTGAATTTCACCTATTTCTAATGAAAAGACCAGATCTGAACAAAAAATTCGACCTCCAAACACAGAACTCAAGAGAAGCATAAAAAGGTAAAAAGGAAAGGACTCTTGAGAACTTTATTTCTACTATGGGGATACTTAAAGTTTGGGGGTATAATTAACTAGATATCACTTTGATAATATGAAAAAGTTAACTAGAGGGGGAAAGGTTGTCATAATGGGGAAAAGAGGGAAAAAGTGGTAAAATAAGATCTAAAAAAAAGGAGGTAAAAACAAGGTAAAATCTCTTGAAGAGGCAAAGAAAACCTAATATAATTGAGAGAAAGAGGGGAGGGAGATGAGCATTGTGTAAATCTTACTCTCGTCAGGTTGGGTTTTAAAAGTGTATATCAGACACTTGATTTCACATAGAAACTTGTTAGTTGCTAGAGGGAAGTGGGAGGGAAAGGAGGAAAAGAAAGGGATAAGCTAATAGAAGGGAAAATAGAAGAATCAGGGGAAAGGAGTAAAAAAAAGGGGAGGAGATCTAAAGGGTGGTGGATTGTTTGGGGGAGGGGGTCATCAAAAGCAAAGTACTGAGGAGGAGGGAAGAGAGAAAGGGGAAAGGAAAGGGAAAAACATAACTTGGGTAAATAAGATGGAAGGAAATAAAGAATTAGTTATTCTAACTGTGAATGTGAATGAATGAACTCTCCCATAAAATGGAAGCAGATATTAGACTGGATTAAAAACCAGAATCCCACAATATGTTGTCTACAAGAAACACATCTAAAACATAGTGACACATATAGGATGAAGGTAAAAGGCTTGAATAGGAGCAGAACCTATTATGCTTCAGGTGAACAAAAAAAAAAGCAGGGGTAGCAATTCTTATCTCAGATCAAGTAAAAGCCAAGATAGATCTAATCAAAAGAAATAAGGAAGGAAACTATATTTTATTAAAGGGTACCATAGATAATGTAGCAATATCAATACTAAATATATATGCACCAAGTGTAATAGCATCCAAATTCCTAGGGGAGAAATTAAGAGAGATGCAAGGAGAAATAGATAGCCAAACTATACTAGTGGGGGATCTCAACCTTGCTCTCTCAGAATTAGATAAATCAAACCACAAAATAAACAAGAAAGAAACTAGGGAGGTAAACCAATTGTTAGAAAAGTTAGGTATGATAGATCTATGGAGAAAATTGAATGGAGACAGTAGGGAGTTTACTTTATCTCAGCAGTCCATGGAACTTATAGAACCATGAGTCCAGCTGGGTGGAATCCTTCCAGTTTGCACCCAATTCTCTCCAGGCACAGTTTAGTAAGGACTTGCTTGAGGATATGATTCATTTTCTCCACCTTCCCAGAAGACTGAGGCCGCCAGGCAGGGTGGAGATATAAGTAATCTTAAGAGCCTCAGCCACCTTTTGAGTTATTTGAAAAGTAAAGACTGGGCATTGCCACTCTGCAAAGAGCTGGGCAGGCCAGTTATTATTTCTTTTAGAAAACACTTTGATACCTCCTGAGCCTTCTCTGTCTTGCAAGAGAAGGCTTCTATCCTATTAGTAAAGATGCCAAAAAAAAAAGCAATTTGAAGCCCCCTGAGAGGAGGTATATGTGTAAAATCTATCTGCCAGTCCTCCCCAAATATGTACCTTTCCTCCAGATAGGCTTTAGGAGAAGGGGGGGGGGAACAGCCCTTTCAGAATTTACTTGGGCACAAACTGGGTAGACCAGACAGATCTGTTTAATTATTTTTCCTAGCTTGTGAACAGTGAAGATAGGTTTCACAAGGGATTGAAGAGAATTTTTTCCCAAGTGGGTAGCTTGGGGTAAGCCAAAAAGAAGTTTCCACTGACTTGCCTCTGGGATTAGAGACTGACCTGAAGGTATTTGAAACCACCCAGAAGGAGAAAGAGTGTGTGCCATTTCTTCTGCAAGGAGCTATATGAAAGGGTGTAAGAGTCAGGGAGCTGGGTAATTAAAAGTGCCATAGTCAGGGCCAAATGGGCAGCAACACTGGCAGCTGAATCTGCAAGCCTGTTTCCCTTAGCCTGAAGTTCCCTAGAATTTTTTGCTGTCAAAAGTCCCCTTTCTTTCTATATAGCTCTATGAGTGCGCAAAATACGAAAAGCATATTTGGAGTCTGTATAGAGATGTTCAATTTCATTCCTTTCTCCACTTCCAAAGCCCTAGTAAGAACAATGAGTTCAGCTTTCTGGGAAAAAGTCCCAGGGGGGGAATGGCTTAGCCATCAAGATGCTATTGAGGGTCACTTAGCCAGCAAGGTGCTATTGAGGGTCACCACAGAATAGCCTGCCTTCCCTTCCCCGTTTTCAAAAAACTGGACCCATCTGTAAGCCATTCATCATCTGGGTTGTCAAGAGGAATGTTCAAGGTTGAATGAAATAGACAGAATTTAAATCTTCCTCGAAATTATGAATAATGTCACCCGACTGAGTGTTGTTGGGGAGCAAAGTGGCAGGGTTAAGAGTGAGACACACCAGGAGAGTCAGGTTGGGAATGTCTAGCAGAAGAGCCTGATATCTGGTAAGTCTCCCACTAGCAAATCACTGATGCCCTTTGGCTTCCAAAATGCTCTGAACCCATTCGGGGGTTAGAAACTCCAATGGATGACCTAGGATGAGCTTAGAGGCTTCCTCAATTAGAAGGGCTGTGGCAGCTAACTCTAAGGCAGCAGGGTCATCCCAAAGAAACCCAGTTTTTTGTTTTTTTTTTTGAGAAGTAAACAAGGGGTCTGGGATAGGGTTCCAGAGGTCCTAGTTGAGTCAAGATCCCTAGGACCTGGACTTCCTGCCTTCCATCAATGTACAGTGTAAAAGGCTTTAGGCAGAGTTAAAGCCAGGGCAAGCAATTAGTTTAGCTTTCAGGAACTTAACTGACTGATAAGACTCTCTGTGGGCCTTTAGACAAAGAAACTTCATAGCCCTGGGTGGAGGAGTGGCTTGTAGTTAGGGAAGTTAGGGGTTTGTATGGCTGCAGCCAGAGAAGTCTCTCAGGTTGTGCTGCAGATCAAGATATCAACCACATATTGGTTAGCCAGAGCTTGTCCAAATATGGGGGGGCTGTCACGGAAGCCCTGAACCACTTCCATGTTGTGGACATGACTGCCCATGTTAATTGGTGGGGTGTATGTTTCCCTGGATTTGCTCTTTCAAGGCAAAAAGAAATTGTGTGTCTATGCAATTATATGCAAAAGAAAATATGTTTAAGATTTAAGATAGAAAATCATTATGTCCCCTGGGTTACTTGTACTGGGCTCATGGAATTTACTGACCATTTGCTCTGATTGTAGAAATTTTCTATAAGAGGAAAAAGCAGGGACATGATAATAATAATATCAAAACAGGTCCTTCAGACCTCAGCCTGACAGCACATATGTGACAGGATAAAGCAACCTTAGATCTGTATGACAACTGATCATGCAGTAATAATTCCACCTCATAGCCAAATTCAGGAGTAATCAGGTGGGAAACAAAGAAACTGAGTCAGAAGGATCTCACTTCAAGCAGACACCAAGGTTGTCCTCCCAAAGCTTACCCAGATAAGATGACTGGAAAGGCATTCCTCTGAGTAACTTATGGCATTTCTCTGAATTAGTGATCAGGCAATCAAATTCAAAACTCAAAAGAATATCACTTAAAGTCCCAAAAGATTTTATCTCTAATACCAAATTCTACTAATCCTAGCTTAGGGCTAGATACATTATTTTAAAAGTTTACCAGGACTTAAACTCATAGAAGATTTTGTTTAACATGTCTTATGTGTTTAAACTTACCCTGGTTCAAAGGATCAATCATTAAACAAGCTTACATATTTGTAGTAAACACATTCCTTGTTTAGAAACTATAAATCCTAAATGGGCTCATTTCTGAGGGCTGATGACCTTGCTTACCCTGATGGTTTCAAGAAAACTGGCAAGCTTAAAAATTGAGGGGAGTTGACAGAGACCAGGGAAGGGGATGAGCTTGCTGTTGCCGACCCCAACTATTCTTGGTGTTTTGCTGTTGCCGACCCCAACTTTTCTTGGTGTTTTCATGGGCTGTACTTTGATGCCTCCCCCTTACTCTGTGAAGGGGGAAAAAGGTATTGTATATCTCAAACTTGGAGGTGAATTAATAAGGTCTTCACCTCATCCCTTTTATTCCACATAGTAATTACCATTTTTAGATTTAACATGATGGCAATAACTCCAAATAACTTAGTTAACAATTTTAGAATTTTCCTAATAGCCAAATAATCTTAGCTGTAATTTCTACTTCCTTAAACAAGTTTCCCTTTTGTTTTAGGGAGAAAACAAGACAATTCTTAAAATGAGATAGAACAAATTTTAAAACTTACTTAACTTTAGTTAATGAGATTCCCTAGATTCTGATTAAATGTTCTACACAAACTGAATTGCCATTTAGTTAGTTTCCAATTTACAAAAATAATTTCTCTTTTGTGAGCCAGGAAAAGGGTTAAGGTGCCAGTTTTTACTGACAGGGCCCTCAGAAGTCTGACTCCAGATAACTCAAAAGCAAACTGTTTGGATAGCCAGAGTTTTTTGAAGTAGTAGCAAACTGCTTTTCTGTTTTTTTTAAGTGCCCAAATTCTTCTGTTAACAGTATCAGTGCAAATAGATTACAATATACATATCCCTTTAATGGGCTTTACTTAGAGCTCCTTTAAAATTGCTTTTACTATCATATTTCAGACAAATTTCCAAAATACTTTACTCACATATAGAAATCATTTATCTGTTGGTCACATCTAAAAAACCCACAAAGTTATCTAATATGAAGCAATTATATCCAAAAAAGGAGTAAATATTCACATAGTATGTTTTATGCTAAGCATTTTTGCAATCATGTGATCTTCACAAAAACAATTATTATTTCTTTTTATAACTCAGAAAACTGGGCAAAGATAAAATAATTTGTCATAAATTACATAGCTAATGCATATCCATAGTTGAGACAGAGAATGGAGAGGCTAACTGGCTTTCTCACCTCACACTGCCATGCTGGGTGGTGCCAGAGATACCTGAATTCTTCCCAGGCAATTCCTGGACAAAACCTGCTGAAAGCTGGAGTCAGTAGTGTCAGAATATCCATTTTATGGTAGTTTCAGGTGCCTGGGCTCAGGGAATGATAACCATTTGGTTAATCAAAACTGGATTGGGGAGGTATTTGGGCAAGGTTGTGTGGAGTCCCCATGGTTTTGCTCCTTCCCTTTTTCTACTTTTCTTTTAATGTTTTATTTATATTTCTTGTTTCCAAAATCAAACCAACATTTATTAAGCACCAAGTATATGTTAGGCATTGTGATAAGCACAGGGGTTACAAAAAAAAAGGGATAAAATAGACTTTATCCTCAAATCAAATAGTTTGAGATAGACAACAAGCAAACAAATATTCTCAAAGAAGGAAGGCAGTAGAATGCTTTTTTTTTAATGAGGAAAAGGAGCAAAACATGATAGTCATCAGTGGTCTATTATTCTCCATCTTTTTCTGAAATCATTACCATCCCAATCCCTGGAGCAGAATAATAATTTGAGGAAGATGAGAGTGTTGCATGACCATAGGATCTAGTTGGATTTGGAGCTGGAAAGAAAACTATTTCAAACCCCTAATTTTATAGATGAAAAAAATGAGTACCAGTTATAACTCAAATAATCATATCAATATCAAATGGCATTTATTTCAGTTTTTCTTTTAATGTTTTATTTATATTTCTTGTTTCCAAAGTCAAACCAACATTTATTAAACACCAACCATATGTTAGGCATCGTGAGAAGCACTGGGGCTACCAAAAAAGGGATAAAGCAGACCTTGTCCTCAAGGATCAAACAGTTTGAGGTAGACAACAAGCAAACAAATATGCTGAAAGAAGGAAGGCACTAAAATTAAGAGGGGTTGGAAAAAGGATTCCTGTAGAACCTGAAAATGTAGTTGGGATTTAACAAAAGCCAGAGAAGGCAGTAGGCAAAGAAGAGTGAGGAGAGAATTCTTCATATATGGGGGAAAAGGTAAAGGGTTGGGAGCCAAGAGACAGAGCATATATGCTATTCTACCTAAAAAAAATTTTCTTTGTAACAAAGATTAAAAAATAAAGAAAAATATTCCAAAAAGAATTAAAAATATATAGAAGATAAAAGAAAAATTTCAGCAAAACCAATCATTATATAAAGATGCATCTTTTCATTTTCCATCTTTGTAACAAAGGGAAGGGGATGCATTTTTGCAACTCTTCTCCAGGTTAGATTTGAGATGCATAATTATGTAGCATTCAATTTGTTTTGTTCTTCTTTCTAGATATATTGTTATAGTTACTGTGTATATGTGTGTATAGACCTTTACATATATATGTGTGTGAATCCTCCCATAGCACCCCACTACTGCTGACTTCAGTTCATGTTTTTCCATGTAACCTGCAAGTGTCACTACGGAGAGAAAAACTGGCTGGCTGGTTAACCTTTTTTTTTATTCTCTATCTTCTTTTTGGAAGGGTAAGAGTTGAATGCTCCCAAGACACACATCTCTTTCCACAGTCCTAAGAGTATTGTATTTTCTATCTGTCTCTATCTGTCTGTCTATCTCTGCCTCTGTCTCTGTCTCTCTATCTCACTTTCTGTCCATCTGCCTATCAGGGTATATGTATTTCTCTGTTTCTGTCTCTCTTTGTCTCTGTCTCTGTCTCTCTATTTCTCAGTCTCTTTGTCTCTGTGTCTCTATCTCTGTCTCTGTGTGTCTCTATCTCTCTGTCTTTGTCTCTGTTTATGTCTCTGTCTCTCATTCTCTATTTGTTTCTCTCTGCCTATGTTTTTGTTTTTTTCTGTCTCTATTCCCTCTGTCTCTCATTCTTTGTTTCTGTTTCTCTCTGTCTGTCTGTCTCACTCAGCTTCTCTCTGTGTTTGTGTGTGTGTGTGTGTCTCTCTCTCAGTCTTTCACACCCTCCCCTTTCCTCCTCTCTTTTATTAAAGAGATACTGCCTAAAAGGCCTAAGTGCCATCCTTTCCTTCTTTCTCCCTCCTCTTCTCCCTTAAGTTAGGAATGGAGATTTAATAAGGCATTTTTTGGCTCCACAATTTGGCTTCATTAATTAGTCTAGAAGGAAAGAAGACTCCCAAGGCCCACTTTGAAATTTCACCTATCATGAAGTTAACTGAAATGTAGGAATTTTTAATAAAATCATTCCAGCTCATCAAGCCCCTAGGCAGCCTCTAGACTACAAAGTGGGAAGAGAACTTCCCTGTAATTTAGAAGGTGTATTGTAATTCAACCAAAGACTCCTTTCTTTATACTTTCTGGATATGACTAAAATATATTCTAGTGATATACAATATTTCAAGGTCAACAATTTTTTTATTGGAAAAAAAATAGTCAGTGTAAAGGTGTCAGTATGGTGAAGAAACAAATTAGAAGTGGACTTCAAGTAGTATCCAGATATGAGAAGAGAATTGGAATTGGAGAGAAAACTTTTTATAGATTGTCTGCATTTCTTAAAAGGGCAGTCACTCAACAGGCTGTCTGAATTATTTGATGAATAGCACTAATGCTGCCTGAGGGGCAGTTAGATGGTATTGTAGATAGAGTGCTTGGCCTAGAATCAGAAAGAGCTGAGTTCAGATCCAACTTTACTACCTGTGTGACTCTTAAGCAAGTCACTTAACTGTTTCCTTCAGTTTCCTCATCTGTAAAATGAGCTGGAGAAGGAAATAGCAAACCACTTTGGTATCTCTGCCAAGAAAATCCCAAATGGGGTCACAAATAGTAAGACACAACTGAACAAATGCTGCTGTTTCTTCCAATAGGAACTTAGTCATAACCACTCAGCTCCATTTCTCATTCTCTTACATTAGTTTAAAAGCTCCCCATAACTGGCATAATCCCAAACTCTGTCCAGCCCACATATGAAGACATTTCTATTTGCTCAGGGCTAAAAAGAGAAAAGTGAATGAACCACAAGGCCCAAAATTCTCAGAGAATATATAAATTATTTCACCAACTCATGGGGGAGAATGTATCCAAACTCATCAGAACATCTGCTATACTTTTTTTCTGAATTTTCCATATTCTTGGTTTCTTATGCTACAGTATTATCCAATTGCATTTATATACTAAAATTTGTTTAATCATTCCTCACCTTTATAAATGCAAATTAGATGCAAGGTACATACAAATTAAAACCACTCTGAGGTTTTACCTCTCTCCATGAAAATTGAGAAAGATGACAAAAGATAGGAATTATTAATGTTGGAGGAGCTATGAAAATATAGACATATTGATACACTATTGGTGAAGCTAAGAAATTACCCAAACATTCTGTATTGCTAGTTAAAATTATGTAAAAATCTCTCAGATTGGCTAAGATGACAGGAAAATATAATGATGAATGTTAGAGCAGATGTGAGAAAACTGGGACACTAATACATTATTGGTGGAACTGTGAACGGATCCAAGCCATTCTGGAGAGCAATTTGGAACTATGCTCAAAAAGTTATCAAACTGTGCATACCCTTTGACCCAGCAATGTTTCTACTGGTCTTATATTCCAAAGAGATCTTAAAGGAAAGAAAGGGCCCCACATGTGCAAGAATATTTGTGGCAGCCCTTTTTGTAGTGGCTAGAAACTGGAAACTGAAGGGATGCCCATCAATTAGAGAATGGCTGAAGAAATTATGGTAGATGAATGTCATGGAATATTATTGCTCTGTAAGAAACGACCAGCAGGATGATTTCAGAGAGGCCTGGAGAGACTTGCATGAACTGATGCTGAGTGAAATGAGCAGAACCAGGAGATCACTGTACTGGGCAACGTTAATATTATACGACAATCAATTCTGATGGATTTGGCTCTTTCAAACAATGAGATGATTCAGGCCAATTCCAATGGTCTTGTGAGAAAGAGAACCAACTACACCCAGAGAGAGAGAGGATTGTGGGAACTGAATGTGGATCACAACATAACATTCTCAGTCTTTTTGTTGTTGTTCACTTGCATTCTATTTTCTTACTCATTTACTTTCCTTTTTGATTTGATTTTTCCTATGCATCAAGAGAATTATATAAATAGGTTTACATATATTGAATTTAACATATATAGTATATATTAGATTGCTTGCCATCTAGAGAAGGGGGAGGGGAAAGAAGGGAAAAACCTGAAACACAAGGCTATACAAGGATCAATATTGACGAATTATCCGTGTATATATTTTAAAAATTTAAAAAAACAGAAAAAATTAAAATAAAATTATGTAAGAAAAATAATTGTACTTTTCTATACCCTTTGATCTAGTAATCTCACTCCTGAGCATATACCGCCCCCCCCCAAGGAAAGTCTTCACAATGACAAAAATCAAACACTAAATTGAAAAGCAATAATTTCAAACATCAAGTTGCAGCCAAAGAAAATGTTGCTATACCCCCATGGTTCAGTGCACATATCATGAAGTTCACTAACTATAACTTGAAGATGTCATCCTGCTTTCTGATTTTATAGTCCTTTGATTATAGATTAAAATAGATTAAAAACATAGAAGTCAACTGTGCTGATGCTTGCAGGTTCTCCATTCTTCCACTTAGAAACTGCGGGCCTTTTCAGTTTTGACTTCCTAGAGGGATATGCCTATCAGTGAGGTCAAAGACTATGAATATTTTAGTCATTTTTTTAAAAGTATCATTTCAAAGTGCTTTCAGAATGGTTAGACCAATTAGTACTTAGTTAACAGTTTAGTTCCTGTCTTACCAAATTGATTGTTTCTATCTCTTATTCTTACCAAGTTGCATGGAATAAGGTAAAAACTCAGTCATTTTACTTTGTATTTACCTTGTGGATTCTTAAGCGGATTATTATCAGCTAGAGGATGAATAAATGCTGTTTTATTGGTAGATAAATAGATAAACATAGAGAGCCATTTTTTGTAATCTTCATCAAATTGCTGATGTGAGGTCAAATCTTAGAGTTGTTTTAATTTGAATTCCTCTTATTATTAGAGATTTATAGCAATCTTTCATGTGATTGTTAATTGGTTGTGATTTTTTTGAGAACTGTTTGTTCAAATTCTTTGACTATTTATCTATTGAATAATGAGCTCTGGTCCTATATTGAAGCATAGATATAGAGTGTAGCCTTCTCCTTGGTTCCCTACATAATACATGAACATAAAATATTCATGAGCAAATCAGTTTAATAATATTGGGGGAAGGCAGAGAGATTAGTGTGACACACCTCTCCCACTGAGGGAAGGAGTACATATCAAAGTATGTACATTTTGTACTTTTTCTGAGAAACAGAGACACATTGTTACTTTAGGTCATAATAGTTGCTTCACTTGGGATACTAACCAAACTAGAGGTTTTGTTTACATTGGCAAATGGAGGTAAAAGCTACATCCTTTCCACAGGAGCTGGAATTATCATTTTGTGAACAAAACTAAGATATTTGTACCATTTGATAATTGATCAGAGAACTCAGACATCGGTTTCTAAGTGGAAGTATGGAGAACCTGCAAGCATCAGCACAGTTGACTTCTATGTTTTTAATCTATTTTAATCTATAATCAAAGGACTATAAAATCAGAAAGCAGGATGACATCTTCAAGTTACAGTTAGTGAATTTCATGATATGTGCACTGAACCATGGGGGTATAGCAACATTTTCTTTGGCTGCAACTTGATGTTTGAAATTATTGCTTTTCAATTTAGTGTTTGATAAACCTGAAGACCCCAGCTTTTGGGATAAGTACTCACCATTCCACAAAAACTGCTGGGAAAATTGGAAACTAGTGTGGAAGAAATTAGGGCTTGACCCACACCTAACACCACATACCAAGATAAGATCTAAATGGGTTCATGATTTGGATACAAGGAGTGATCTTATAAGCAAATTAGAGGAACATAGTATAGTTTACCTCTCAGACCTGTGGAAATGGAATAAATTTATGTCCAAAGAAGAATTGGAACTCTCAATTGAACACCAGATAGATAATTTTGACTAAATAGTTAACTTAATAGTTAAAAAAATTTTGTATAAACAAAACTAATGCAGACAAGATTAGGAGGGAAGCAATAAATTGGGAAATAATCTTTACATTTAAAGGTTCTGATAAAGGCCTCATTTCTAAAATATATAGAGAATTGTCTCATATTTATAAGAATTCAAGCCATTCTCCAATTTATAAATGGTCAAAGGATATGAACTGACAATTTTCAGACGATGAAATTAAAACTATTTCTAGTCATATGAAAAGGTGATCCAAATCACTATTGATCAGAGAAATGCAAATTAAGACAACTCTGAGGTACCACTACACACCTATAAGATTGGCTAAAATGACAGGAAAAGATAGTGACGGGTCTTGGAGGAGATGTGGGAAAACTGGGACACTGATACCTTGTTGGTGGAGCTGTGAATGGACCCAACCATTCTGGAGAACAATCTGGAACTATGCTCAAAAAGTTATCAAACTGTGCATACCCTTTGACCCAGCAGTGTTTCTATTGGGCTTATATCCCAAAGAGATCATAAAGGAAGGAAAGGGACTACATGTGCAAGAATGTTTGTGGCAGCCCTTTTTGTAGTGGCTAGAAACTGGAAACGGAATGGATGCCCATCAATTGGAGAGTGGCTGAATAAATTATGGTATATGAATGTTATGGAATATTATTATTCTGTAAGAAACGACCAACAGTATGATTTCAGAGAGGCCTGGAGAGACTTGCATGAACTGATGCTGAGTGAAGTGAGCAGAACCAGGAGATCATTATACACGGCAACAACAATACTATATGACAATCAATTCTGATAAACATGGTTCTCTTCAACAATGAAATGTTTCAAACCACTTCCAATTGTTCAGTGAAGAAAGCTATATACACCCAGAGAGAGGGATATGAAATGTGGACCACAACATAACATTTTCATGTTCTTTATTGATGTTTGCTTGCATTATGTTTCCCTTCTCAGATTTTTTTTTCTTGTAGACACGATTTTTCTTGCACAGCAAGATGTGTGGAAATATGTATACATATATTCAATTTGTCAAGTATTTTAACATAATTAACATGTAGTGGATATCCTGCCATCTAGGGGAGGGGTGGGGACTAAGGGGGAAAAATTTGTAATGGAAAGCTTTGTAAGGGTCAATGTTGAAGAATTACCCATACACATGTTTTGCAAATAAGCTTTAATAAAGGGAAAAAAATTATTGCTTTCATTCATCTGCACTGAACAATGCTTTTTCATAATCTGAAATGATCATCACCTTCGGTACCATTCCTGTTCATGCAGACAGATCTGATGGAGCCCCAACTTCCAATGAAAAGAGAAAGTCCTCAAAAATGAGGATAACCGTACAGCAACTAGGTAACACAATGAATACAGCTCTGGTCTTAGAGTCAGGAGGACCTGAATTCAAATTCAGCCTAAGATTTACTAGCTGTGTTATCCTAGGCAAATCATTTGACACCAATTGCCTAAAAAGAAAAAGAAGGTAACATCTGTTTTATATACCCTGTCAAAAAACATTCTTCTAGTTCCTCAAAGCTAATATGTACTATACAGATCATACATATTTGACTTCAATATGGACTTTGGAAGAAAAGCAGTTTATCTCTTAAGATCATTTTGGAGCTAGAAAGAAGCTTAAGAGACCATCCAGTCTAGATGATAATCCTATTATGTTATTAAGTATGGGAACATGCCAGTCAGGCACTAAATGTACTATCTTGCACAAGTCACTTTCTTTATTTCTGTCTCTGCCTCACCATCTTTCTTTCTGCTTGTCTTTGTGTGTGTGTGTGTGTGTGTGTGTGTGTGTGTGTGTGTGTCTCCTCTCCACCCCCATCTTGATTCTCATACAGAAAAGATCAAATAAACAAAGATTTAGAAAAGGACAATGGAGATTATTGGATTCTTAGTAATGAAGAAAAAGGCCATGGAGTCTGTCAGACAGTCCAACCAGCATTTCTTATGTGCCTATGTTCTAGGCACCCAGCTAAGCACAAGGGATACAAATAAACAGTCCAGTGGAGAAGACAGCATACAAATAACTATGCACAACCATTCATCCCTCATTTCACAGAGGAACAATGACATCAAAAGGTAATGTCTTGACTTGCATATGAATTGGATTTTTTTTTTAATCCCTGAGGTTTTTTTTAATCCTTGGTTTTCATTTTGTTTTGTTTTTTAAATCGTTGGACATAAATTGAATGTAAGCCAGAGTTGCTCAAAGTTGTCAGCATACTCTCTCTTCTAGTCATCCAAGTTCAGTGCAAGACAACAATCAAGATGACTAGGTGATGGACAAGGATGCAGTGGATGACCTTGGCATCTTGAATGTCTGACCCAGCTCTAAACACTCCATTCTAAACACCTGCTTCAGCCTTTGTGGCCATTGGAACAAATTGTTCTCATCTATCCATTATTCTCTGGAGAAGTTTCAAAAAAAGCTATATACAGAATAAGTTGAAAATAATCAAAAGGGAAGATGCTAGTATCAACGAGGATCAGAAAAGGCTTATTGCAGAAAATGAAGTGTTAGCTAAGACTTAAAAGAAGCCAGGGAAGTCAATAAGTAAAGGAGAGAGAGAGAGCTCCAGGCTTGGGGATAGCTAGTGAAAATGTTTGGAATCAGGAAATGGAATGTTGTATTTTAAGAAATTTTTTTTTGTTTTAAGAAAAACAAGAAGATTAAATGATACTGGGTCCCATAGAAAGTGACAGAAACTGGATTCAAACCCAAATTTTCCTTGCTCTGAGTCCAGAGATATATCCACTAAACCACACTATCCCTATGTAGATGGATATTTTCCAAAATTCTTTCCAGTTCTAATATTTTATGACATTCTGTGCCTGTCACTTTTTGTAACTTAGAAGTGTCCTAATATTAGAGTATTAGAGCCCAGAAAAACTTCTCGCTCTATTTGTGTTTTGCGAGGAGGGACAGGGAGTGCCTGGTTTTTTGTTTTGTTTTGTTTTGTTTTTTGTTTTTTATCCTTGCAACAGACTGTTCCAAATACGTCTCTTTTTCCTGGAATCTATAAGAAACTTTCCATGAAACCTCAATGATTTATGCCACCCTGACTGAAATATTAAAAAGAGGCCAATCAGATCGCCTGAGCAAAACTCTCTCTCATCCTCTAAAACACCTGGTTCTCTTTAATACATCTGACTTGCCCTGATGAAAATAGTAATGACAGGCATGGCAAAAGTTTGGCAAAATTTGTACAAATCCTAGGAAGTTTAGAACCATCATGGTCTTCTTCCTTCTCATTTTTACATGGTCTAAAGGCCATTGATCCTAAGAACCTTCTGACATCCCTGGTTGTATCCTTTCCTGACCTATTCCATTTTGAAATGCTGCCCTCATATCAAGGTATAAACTACTATCCTAATCGAGGGAGGGAATGGGTGGTTAATAATGTCTTATTATATCTCTTTTTTTGCTCCTACCTTGGTTCATCTAACATTAGGTTTTTGGTTTGGGGAAGGGCTTTTATTGGTGTTTTGTTTTATTTTGGAGACTGATTCTCCTAATCTCTCCCAAAGAGATTAAAAAGGCAGGGGCTACTCATGGGCCCAGTACTATTCAGCATGGAAGCTTTGACCTGCTCTGTTTTTCCCTAGAACAGTTCATTCCTCCTTTACATAACTTATTGGCCCCTCAATTCCTGGGGGTAACCATATTAATGCTAAATTTAGTGTGGCTACTCAATTAATTTATCCCACTGCAGCACAGAACTCCTGAACTTGAAAACCTTTAACCTCCTCCTCTCCAATAGCAGAGATAAAAGTCATGTGCCACTACCATTATTTTGGGAATTTCTAGGTAAGCTGTGTAGCTCTCCATTATATAAGTTAAATAAGTGCTTTTGGTGCTAAATGGCTGGTCTTATCTTTCTTCAGATTTCCCTTTTCAGTCCAATAATAGACCATCTCATGAATACTTACAGATCATGTCAGAGATGTAAAAGCCCCAAACTACTGTTTCAAATAACTGAAAATTTTTATTTCTGAGGTGGTAAGGAGTGGGATTGGGGGTAGGAGGCAGAAATATGTCAATAAATTTTTAATAATCAATTCTCAGAGAAAAAAATTTAAACAGTATACAGTTTTAAGTTTAATCTGCATTATTGACATTTTCTCCATCATATCCTTAACTTTAGACAATCAGCAAAACAATCAATCAAGCTCTGATTTGTAATGTTTGCATTTCACAATGAAAATTTAACAATCAATTCTTTTTTTTTATTAAAGCTTTTTATTTGTATAACAAATGTATGGGTAGTTCCCCAGCATTGATCTTTACAAAGCTTTCCATTACAAACTTTACCCCCAGTTCCCTCCCCTCCCCTAGATGGCAGGAAGTCCACTACATAACAATCAATTCTTTAGCTGGGTTCTGCATACCCCTGGTGCAGGCCCTTTCATCTTCACTCTGAAAGCATCATAAAAGCCAAAAAGGCAGAGGATCATAGAATTCTAGTGTTGGAATTGACAAGGGCATTTGAAAGTCTTCTAACCCAGCCCCTTTATTTTAATATAAATAATATATTTTTATATTTTAATATAAATAAACATTTATTTATTTATGTTTCTCAAATGAGAAAATGGAGGCCCAGGGTAATTAGGTCACCTGCTTAAAGTTACACAGATATGAAATAGTAGGGCTGAAATTTGGACTCAGTTCCTCTGATAATATACCTCTGATAATCTTGTTCCCCAAAGAAATTTTTTGTGATATACTCCTCCATTCCCTAAACAGAGAGCTATTTTCTAAAAAGGCTCTAGAGTACAATTAGAATGAGGAGAATGTTTATGAAGAGAAGAAAATAAAACATCAGTCCTAGAGTTCACCTTAAGGAAATATTTTGAAATAGAAACTCTACAAATGATTCAAATATTTACCAACACTTTTAACTTCACTTTAGTTGTTCAGATAGGAGTGAGTTCCTCCTAATCAGTTTTTTTTGTTGCTTATAAATCAAAAGACCTAGATTGTTATATATATTTCTTGTGTATTCATACTGGAATATAGACAACCTTAGAAGATTCAAATTTCTCTTCCCAAAAGACACAATAAGGAGTGTCAAAAATTTAATGCAAATGAGGACAGTGTTATAATGTAAATTTTTTAAAATCATTTTTTAAACCATTTTAAAATTATGAGAGCCACTGGGGAAAAAATTTCATCAATCCCTAGAGCACACATTGGTTCAGTCCAATTTAAGGATACCATTTTATTTTTTTTTATTTTTTTTAATTTTTATTTTATTTGCATAACATATGTGTGGGTAATTCTTCAACAATAACCCTTACATAGCTTTCCGTTACAAATTTTTCCCCCCAACTCCCCACCCCTCCCCTAGATGGCAGGATATCCACTACATGTTAATTATGTTAAAATATTGGCAAATCGAATATATGTATACATATTTCCAAACTTATCATTGGTGTGCAAGAAAAATCTTATCTACACAAACGATATATCAGATAAAGGAAACACAATGTAAGCAAACAAGGGATACCATTTTATATAGAGAAGGGATTTCCTTTTCATTTGGATTTAGAGTTATTTCAATTTTTTAACTGTGTTTTACAGAATCACAGAACTTGAAAATTGGAAGAGATCTCAAGTGGTCACCTACTCTGAACCAATATAAAAGGAATCCTCTCTGTGACATACTTGACAGGTGGTTGTCTACCCTCTTTGAAGACCTTTGAAGAAGTGGAATCCACTGCCTCATTCTGCATGATCGCTCAAGTTGTTAGGAAGTTTTTCCTGAAAAAAGCCTAAATTTTCTTTTATGTAGCTTCCATCCATTGTTCCCCGTTCCATCCCTTGGGCATGAAAATTTTCCACTGAAACTGCTCTCTCCAGAGTTACCAATGATTTCTTATTTGTCAAACCCAATGACCTTTTTTCAATCTTTATTTTTCTTGACAGGGAGATCACTCTCCTCCATACTCTCTTCTCTCTATATTTTCAGGACATACCCCTCTCCTACTTTTCCTATTCATATTTCTTCTCAGTCCCTTTGCATGATCCTTTTCCAAGTCAGGGCAACCATGGAACTACCACAGTGCTCTGTAATGCTTTAAGTCTCTCTCCCCTCCAATCCATCCTTCATTCACCATGAAAGTGATTTTCCTAAAGTAAAAAGAGAACCATGTCACCATCCCTATTCAATAAACCCCAATAGGTTCCCTATCATTTCCAGCATCAAATACAATATTCTATTAGGTGTTCAAAGTCCATTAAAACCTAGCTATCCCATCTTCCCACTTCTTCCTGCCTACCTTTTCAGTCTTTTTACATTTTACTGCTTATTATAGACTCCAATTCAGTAACAGTGTTCTCCTTGCCATTCTACAAACAAGATACTCCATCTCTTGGCTTCAGGCAGTTTCTCTGACTGTCTCCCATGCCTGGAATTCTCTCCCTCCTCAAGTCTGTTTACTGGATTCCCCAGCTTTCTTCAAGTACCAACTAAAATCCCAACTATTACAGGAAGTATTTTCTAATTAATCTCTCTCAATTCTAGTGCCTTTCTGTTCTTATTTCCTATTTATATTGTATATAGGTTATTTGTACATATTTGTTTGCTTATTGTCTCCCCCATTTGTTTGTGAGTTCTTTGCAGGTAGTGATTGTTTTTGGCCTTTATTTTTTTTTAATATCCCTTGTGTTTAGTATAGTGCCTGGCATATAGTAGGTGAGTAAGAAATTTTTATTGACTGATTAAGTGAAAGAATAAGTCTAATTCCTCCTTCATTAGACAACTATCATCCCTCTTCCCACACACCCACCCAGCTCTTTTCTTCTCCAGGCTATATCTCTAATTCCTTCAACCAATACCCAAATGACATGTTCTCAAGGCCCTTCAACATGCTGTATGCTCTTCCCTAGACACCCTTCAGTGTAGTTATTTCTTTCTTAAATTATGGCCTTCAGAAATGAATATAATATTCCAAATGAAATCTGACAATGGCAGAAAACATAAGATCATTCCCCTTCCTAATCCTAAAAGCTTTTCTTTTCTTCATGCAACTGAAGATTGCATTAATTTTTTTGTCTACAACATTGCTTTGCTTTCTTGACATGATCTTATATTTGTGAAGTTGATTCTCCTACCTTTTCCCCCAAATTAAATTTATCTCTATCAAATTTCATCACGCTCTGCCCCATTGAGATATTTTGGGATCCTGACTCTCATCCACTGTTAGCTACTCTCTTTCAGCTTTGTATTACCTGAAGATTTGATGAATATGAATCCATACTTTTATGCAAGTCACTAAGTGGATATGTTCCATGTTAACCAGAACAGAGCCAAGTACAATACACTGGAATAATCCCCAGAAGACTTCCAACCAAAGGTCATTAACAACGACCTTTTGAGACTAGTTAGCCAATCTTTTCTGAATCCACCTAATGGTATTATTATGTAATCCGTATCTATCCATCTTCTTCACAACAACAGGGTGAAATACCTTATTTAAAAAACTTTGCTAAAATCTAGGTAAAGTATTTGCATAATTATCTTTTCATCTTCATGTTTAGTAATCCAGTCAAAACTGGAAATGAGATTAGTCTGGTGAAATCTCTTCTTAAATCACCATTTCTTTTTCTAGAAGTTTGCCAAGCATTTATTCAATTATTCATTCAAAAATTTCCCCTGGAATCAGTGAAGGTAATTGGCCTTTGCTGTAGCTTGTAAACTCTGTTCCCCTACCCCATCTCACCCCACTCTTTTTCTTTTAATTGGAACATTTGCCTTTCTCCAGTCTTGTTCTGCCTCTCATGTTTTCCACTCTTTCTAATTCCATTAACAGTGGGCTCACACCTGCCAGATCTTATAGGACTGATGGATGTGGACTGCTGGAAGGACTATATCCTTCATTATTCTCTTACCACCTACTTCTTTATCTTACTCCCAACTAGTAATTTTTGAACTATCATTTTCAATACAAATGTCCTTCTCCTTGGCAGAGAAAACAGAAATGAAATTAGATTTCAGGAGCTCTGATGTTAAGTGAAATTAGCAGTGCCAGGATATCATCATACACGGCAACAAGACTATACAATGATCAATTCTGACAGATGTGGCTCTCCTCAATAATGAGATGATTCAAACCAGTTCTAAATGTTCTAATTGTTCAGTAATGAAGAGAGCCATCCACACCCAGAGAGAGTACTGGAGGAATTGAGTGTGGACCACAATATAGAATCTTCACTCTTTCTGTTGTTGTTTACTTGCATTTTGTTTTCTTCCTCAGTTTTTTTTCTTGATCCAATTTTTCTTGTGCTACAAGATAACTATATAACCATGTATACATATATTGGATTTAACATATATTTAAACATTTAACAAGTTAATTGGACTACCTGTCATCCAGGGGAGGGAATAGGGAGAAGAAGGGAAAATTTGGAACCAAAGATTGCAAGAATCAATGTTGAAAAATTACCCTGCATATGTTTTGTAAATACAAAGCTTTAATAAAATAAAATAAAATTAAATTTTAAAAGATTTCAGTAGTTCCTCCTTGTCTCTATTGTCAGTTGTTACTCTCTCACCCACCCCAAGCAAAGATCCTTTTCCTTCTTTGATTCTCCTTTTTGTCCCAATATAATTTTTAAAAGCCTCTGTTATTCTTCACTTCCCTCTGCCAGATTATTCTAAAATTTAACACTGATGACACTATTTTATCAGAACTAGACCATGCTTATTTATTTTGGGTTACTTTATAGTTTCTTTCCTGTGCATTCGTATCAATCTCTTCAGACAAATCTCACTTTTCCTGCTAATGGAATTATTTTCCTTTGTGTTTTCAGAATTTCATTCCTGATCATCCCCTATTCCTACTAGACTTATTTCCCTTGTAAGCATGTTATCCCATTGGATTTTATCAGATTTCCTCTTTTCTTCTGTTACAAACTCTAAGAGGGAGTGATTTTCTTCTTACCAGAATTCCCCATCATTTTTACTCCAACAAGCTCGGTTACTAAGATTTAAATTTATACAAGAATTTCCCCTTATTTGTCCTTCACCTTTTGAAGTCACAAAAGTATTGGCATATATATTTTTGGAGGACACAGACGGAAACAAAGTGAAGCATATACAAAATAAATATGAGATAATCTTATTACTGGATTACTTTCATCATCTGTCTGATCCAATCCTACTTAAAAACTAGTGAATGCAACTACAGGAGATTTCATAGATATGATGATTAAGTATATTACAAATTCATTTCCCCCCCTCAAAGGAGCTATTGCAAGGCAGTGCTTCTATTCTATCCAACTGATTCCCTATCTCATTTTCTTTTTTTTTTCCATTTTATTAAAGCTTTTTATTTGCAAAACATGTGTATGGGTAATTTTTCAACATTGACCCTTGCAAAGCTTTCTGTTACAAATTTTTCCTCCCTAGCCCCTCCCCCTCCCCTAGACGTCAGGCAGTCTACTACATGTTAATTATGTTAAAATACTTGAAAAACTGGATATGTGTATACATATATTTACAGTTATCTTGCTGTGCAAGAAAAGTCAGATCTACAAGAAAAAAAATCTGAGAAGGGAAATATAATGCAAGAAAACATCAATGGAGAGCATGAAAATGTTATGTTGTGGTCCACATTCATCTCCCTCTCTCTGGGTGTATATGACTTTCTTCATCACTGAACAATTGGAATTGGTTTGAAACATTTCATTGTTGAAGAGAGCCATGTCCATCAGAATTGATCATCATATAGTCTTGTTGCTGTGTACAATGATCTCCTGGTTCTGCTCATTTCACTCAGCATCAGTTCATGTAGGTCTCTCCAGGCCTCTCTGAAATCATCCTGCTGGTCGTTTCTTACAGAAAAATAATATTCCATGATATTCATAAACCGTAATTTATTCAGTCATTCTCCAGTTGATGGGCATCCATCATCATATATATTTTTTCCCTTTCTCAGACATTCTCCTTGAAAAAGTTGTCTATGCTAAAGGTGTCCAACACATGTGGGCCATATTTGGCCCATAACACTCCCCAGTGCAGCATGAACCAAATTAAAATGTAATTTGGAAATAAATAACAAAATCATTAAAAATGTAATAAAACATACATAATATTAACAAGTAGTTTTCAAAGTCAATATGCAGGCTGCAGTGACCCTTATGTATAGTTTAGGAGTCTTTGTTTCTATTTGAGTTTGATACCAAGACTCTATGCTCACTGCCTCTACTTCCTCTCTTCTCCTCAGCCTTTTGCAAACTGACTTCACCACATCACTCAAATGAAATTTCTCTGACAAAATGAAAGTTGTCAATGATCTTTTAATCACCACGTCTAATGGTCTTTTCATTCCCATTCTTCTCAACCTATCTGCTGCATTTGATACTATTGATCCTCTATTCTCCTGGATACTCTTTCTTCCCTAGGTTTTCATGATACTGTTCTCTAATGGTTCTAACCTCCTACTTCATTAACCTTCCTTTTCTATCTAATTTGCTATTAATGTGCCCCAAGATTTTGTCTGAGGCTCTTCTCCTTCTACAAAGTGTCTTGGTAACCTCATCATTTCTCATGGATTTAATTCCCATATCTATGCAGAAAACTCACAGAATATGAATATACATGTATATACACATATGCATACCTATGCACAGATATCTATATAAGTTTGTATGTATTTAAGCCTTGATCTCTCCCCTAAGTTTCAGTTCTACATCATTAATTGCCTATTTAACATATAAAACTGGATATCCCAGATACATTTTAAACTCAACAGGTCCAAAATAGAACTCATTCTCTCTCCCCCTATGCCATGCCCTCTTCCAGACTTCCTTATTTCTGTCAAAAATACCACTATCCTCCCAGTCTCATAAGTTTATAACCTTGATATTTTCTTCAACTCCTTTTCCTCCTCTCCCCGAATGAACAATCAATTGCCAAATTTTGCTACCTCTGCCTTCACACCACTCACATCTGAATCTTTCTCTCCATCAATATAGTTACCACCTTAATTCAGGCCTTTATCACTCTTGTCTAGATTATTGCCACAATCTCTTAATTAGTCTTTCTACTTCATCTTTTAGCATTCTAGTGTGTTCTATATGCTGCTGCCGAAGTAAATTTCTTTAAGTAAAGATGTAACCATACCACTGCCTTGTTCAATCAATTCTAATAAGTTACCTATTGCCTTTAGGAGAAAATAAAAATTCCTTTGACTAGGTTTTAAAGCCCTTTACTAGCTGTAGCCCATCTTTCCAGCTTATTGGACATTATTCTCCCTCTGGCTGTGATCCAGCCCAACTGGCTTTCTCTTTGAATCTCACATGAGACACTCTATTTTCTGTTTAATGATGCCTGTACCTTAGTGATACTATATGTCTGGAATGAATTCATTCTTCACCTCCACTTCATCAAAGTATGTCTCTTGTTTAAAAACTCAGTTCAAGTAACAGTTTTTACATGAAGCCTTGCCTGATCTTCACAATTCCATTTAAGATATATGTGTCAATATAAGACCCATGTATTGAGAAAAATGCACAGATATGTAGCTTTCATCTGGTTTACCCCTTTCCAAAGGAGATTCTATCCTTAGGAGAATAGGATAAGAAGTGTAACTTGGCACTTGCTTCTTTCTTTGCCTCTAAAAGGGCTATCAGCTTAATTATATCTTTCTGGTCCCACCAAAAATATTTGGATGGCCTAGGAGCACAATAGATTTGGAACAAAAGCTGCTCCCCTGGTTACTAGCCTTAAATTTACTTATTCCAGCTTAATACTTTCCCCTCAACAATGGGTACACAAAAGACTATCACAAATAGTTAATAGTGGATAAATCCATTTACCCAAGCAGCTAGCAAATAAAAATTAGAAAAGTTACAGGTTAAGTTATGCCAAAAAATTGACAAGGATAAACAAGCTCTCCAGCTGAGCTCAAGATAACTCAGTTCTCAGAGTGCTCAATTCACCCAAGAAGAAAGACTGAAATCTCTAAGGAGGCAAGCTAGAAATCAAGAATATATTGAAGATCCTGTTTTCCTTACATACTTACAGCTTTTTTTTTCAAAGAATGGCTGAAACTCTCTGTGTCTTCCCCCAAAGCAGTTCTGTCATCAAATCTACTCTGAATTGCATTAGCAGTAGAATTAGCATTCTAGCCACCAATTAGAATTAAATTATGCTACATATGCAGAAGTATATAAAATGACACAAGCTTGAATGAAAACCTGGTTATATCCCAAATATATCTGTATTTATTTTATATTAATTTTATTTATATTGATTTTATTAATATTAATATTTATTATATTAATTTATTTTATATAAATATATGATATAAATATGTACTATTTATATATTAAATAAAAATAAAAGAAATATAAATAAAATAATTAAATATTATGTGTTTATTTATATTATATAATATGTTTATTATATATTAATATTTATGCTACTTATACTTATATAGGTACTTGACACCCCTATAAGACTGTAAACTCTTTGCAAGTAGAAAGTATCATTCTTTGTACTTGAGTTTCTAGTGTTTAGAAAAATGACTAGAACATAATGGGTGCTTAATAAATGCTTATTGGTTGTTGGAAGGAAGGAAGGAAGGAATTCCAGGCATGAGAATTTAGCATCTAGATAGATGAAAGTTTATGTGTGAGGAAAAGAAACGAGACAATTCAGTGTACGAAAGGGAAATGATGTGTAACAAAGTTGAAAAGATTAGAAGTTATCAAGGGTTTGCAGTCCAATTTAAAGAACAGATATTTACCATCTCTTTGTCTTAACCACTAACTCTAACCTGCCTCCCTACCTTAGTTCTATCCTCTTACTTATCAACTAATAATAGTTTTTTAAGGGTGAGCTAGAGAGTTCAGTTTGAAGAAGAATCATTCTCTTATTGGCAGGAAAATGTTTCAACTAACAGATTAATCTCCTGTTGGAGTGGATCAAGTAAGTCTTTCTTCAGGGCTATAATTGCTCATCAATTTTGGCTGCTGTTGTTATAGCAGACCCTTCTAGGTATTCTAACTGCAAGACATCTGGTATTTCAATCTTTCACCAAATAATCAGGAAGAATACACATGCCAGAAATAAAAGTATCATGCATTCAAAGCCATATGTTAACTAAGTGGAGTTAGGTCTCCCCAACCTCAACACTATGATAGAACTTTGATAAACACTCACAGTTGGGGGTGGGGAAGTGAGGTGATGAACCAGCACGGAGACAGAAAAAGAGTGGTCCAGGAGACAGAAGAAGTAATAGAGAAGTATTATGAAAACTAGAAAAGAGAGAATATCCAGGAGCAGAGAGTGGTCAACTGTGATAATTGCAGGAAATGGATTGAGAGGGATGAAGACTAAGAAAAGAACATCAGATATGGCAATCAAAGGAATCACTGATATCTCTGGGAAGAACATTTTCTTTTTTTTTTCTTTTTTTTTAATTAAAGCTTTTTATTTACAAAACATATGGACAGGGAAAACCAACAACATATGAAGCCTCTAGACTGGTTTTGAAGTGAAAAAATCCACAATATCTAGAGGACAACACATTTCTAGAAGATACCCTGGAAGAACTTCAAAACAGGTCTGTTTTAATTAGGCAGGGGGGTGGTCTCCTGAACCCAGACTGCAGAACAGGAAGACGGGGCAGGGAGCTGAAGCAGGGAGCTGGAGGAGTTGGAGTGTTGTGCCTTTGACACACCTGGGAGTCTTCTGTGGGCCTCTTGGGCCAATCTGTCCTGATCGTAAGCAGGTGGTTTGGAAAATCTGCCTTTTGTGGGGGGTAGATTGTGAACCACTGAACCCCTGAAGAGCGCTGCCATTACGCAGCACCCTAAAGCAATCAATCAGCAGAAATGCTCAGCACCTGAAATAACTCAATCAGCAGAACTGCCCCAGGGCAAATTGAAGCAGCTGTCCCTCCTTTGCCTTGAACAGACCTCACACCTTTAAAAAAATGAATAAAAAAAACAAAAAGAACTCTCACCATAGACAGCTTTTATGGAGAGAGGGAAGAACAGACCTCAAATCCTGAGGTCCTTAAAGGTAAAGCAACTCCAGAAAAAACCCCAAAGAGAGACATAAACTGGACTCCATATCGCAAGGCTTTCTTTGAAGATTGCATAAAGGATCTTAAAAGAGAGTTAAAAGAAATATGGGGAAACAAAATGAGATCATTGCGAAAAAAAATGGAAATAATGGGAAAAGAATGTAATGAACAAAAAAAATGTAATTGGTCAATTGCAAAAGGAACTAAAACAGTAACTGAAGAAAATAAGACATTAAAAATTAGAATCAAACAAATGGAAGTGAATGATTCAACAAGACTTCAAGAATCAGTCAAACAAAAACAAAAAAATGAAAAGATAGAAGAAAATATGAAATATCTCCTAGGAAAAACAACTGACCTGGAAAATAGATCTAGGAGAGACAATCTAAGGATTATAGGGCTTCCTGAAAGTCGTGATGAAAAAAAGAACCTAGACACTATCTTTCAGGAAATCATAAAAGAAAAGTGCCCTGATATTTTAAAATCAAAAGGCAAAATAATGGTCGAAACAATCCACCGATCACCTCCTGAAAGAAACCCAAAAATTAAATCCCCCAGGAATATCATGGCTAAATTTCAGAACTATCATACCAAGGAAAATATATTGCAAGAAGCCAGAAAGAAACAATTTTAATAGCCAAGAGAAAATAGATCAAAAAGCAATTGGACACTAAATAATTTCATCCTAAAGAATGAATGGGTGAAACAGCAAATTACAGACACAATTACTAATTTCATCCAAGAGAATGACAATAATGAGACAACATACCAAAATTTGTGAGATGCAGCCAAAGCTGTAATAAGGGGAAATTTTATATCTTTAGATGCTTATTTGCATAAAATAGAGAAAGAGAAAATCAATGAATTGGGCTTGTAACTAAAAAAGCTAGAAAAAGAACAAATTAAAACTCCCCAATCAAATACCAGACTTGAAATCCTAAAAATAAAAGGAGAGATTAATAAAATTGAAAGTAAAAAAACTATTGAATTAATAAATAAAACTAAAAGTTGGTTTTATGAAAAAAAACAACAAAATAGATAAACCTCTAGTTAATTTGATTAGAAAAAGGAAAGAGGAAAATCAAATTGTTAGTCTCAAAAATGAAAAGGGAGAACTTTCCACCAATGAAGAGGAAATTAGAGCAATAATGAGGAGTTACTTTGCCCAACTTTATGCCAATAAATTTGATAACTTAAGTGAAATGGAGGAATATCTACAAAAATATAGATTGCCCAGATTAACAGAAGAGGAAATAAATTACTTAAATAGTCCCATTTTAGAAAAAGAAAAAAAAAAAAAGTCATTAATCAGCTACCTAAGAAAAAATCCCCAGGACCAGATGGATTTACATGTGAATTCTACCAAACATTTAAAGAACAATTACCTCCAATATTTTATATACTATTTGAAAAAATATGAAATGAAAGCTCCTACCAAATTCCTTTTATGACACAGACATGGTATTGATACCTAAACCAGGTAGAACAAAAACAGAGAAAGAAAATTATAGACCAATCTCCCTAATGAATATTGATGCAAAAATCTTAAATAAAATATTAGCAAAGAGATTACAGAAAATCACCCCCAGAATAATACACTATGTATGTACACAAGTAGGATTTATACGAGGAATGCAGGGATGGTTCAATATTAGGAAAACTATTAGCATAATTGACTATATCAATAACCAAATTAACAAAAAACATGTAATTATGTCAATAGATGCAGAAAAAGCATTTGATAAAATCCAACATCCATTCCTATTAAAAATACTAGAGAATATAGGAATAAATGGACTTTTCCTTAAAATAGTCAGTAGCATCTATTTAAAACCATCAACTAGCATCATATGTAATGGTGATAAACTGGAACCATTTCCAGTAAGATCAGGGGTGAAACAAGATTGCCCACTATCACCATTACTATTCAATATTGTATTGGAAATGCTAGCTTTGGCAATAAGACAAGAAAAAGAGATTAAAGGAATTAGAGTAGGTCATGAGGAAACCAAATTATCACTCTTTGCACATGATATGATGGTATACTTAGAGAACCTTAGAGAATCAACTAAAAAACTATTAGAATTAATCCACAACTTTAGCAAAGTTGTAGGATACAGAATAAATCCACATAAATCATCAGCATTTTTATACATCACTAACAAAATCCAACATCAAGAAGTACAAAGAGAAATTTCATTTAAAATAACTGTTGATAGTATAAAATATTTGGGAATATATCTGCCAAGAGAAAGTCAGAATTTATATGAGCAAAACTACAAAACACTCTCCACAAATAAAGTCAGATCTAAACAATTGGAAAAATATCAAGTGCTCTTGGATAGGTCGAGCAAATATAATAAAGATCACAATACTACCTAAACTATTTATTTAGTGCTATACCAATAAAACTCCCAAGAAATTATTTTACTGACCTAGAAAAAATAACAACAAAATTCGTCTGGAAAAACAAAAGGTCAAGAATTTCAAGGGAATTGATGAAAAAAAAAAAAGCAAATGAGGGTGGCCTAGCTGTACCAGATCTAAAACTATATTATAAAGCAGTTGTTATCAAAACCATTTGGTACTGGCTAAGAAACAGAGCAGTGGATCAGTGGAATAGGTTAGGGTCACAGGACAAAATACTCAATGACAATAGTAATCTAGTGTTTGATAAACCTGAAGACCCCAGTTTTTGGGATAAAAACTCACTATTTAACAAAAACTGCTGGGAAAATTGGAAACTAGTATGGAAGAAACTAGGCATTGACCCATACCTAACATCATATACCAAGATAAGGTCAAAATGGATTCATGATCTAGACATGAAGAATGATATTATAAACAAATTAGAAGAAGATTGGATGATTTTCCTCTCAGATGTGTGGAGGAGGAAGAATTTGTGACCAAAGAAGAACTACAGATTATCATTAATCCCAAAATAGATATTTTTGACTATATCAAGTGCAAAGGTTTTTATACAAACAAAATGAATGCAGACAAGATTAGAAGGGAAGCATCAAATTGGGAAGTCATCTTTACATTTAATGGTTCTGATAAAGGCCCCATTTCTAAAATTTATAGAGAATTGTCTCATATTTATAAGAATTCAAGCCACTCTTCAATAGATAAATGGTCAAAGGATATGAACAGACAATTTTCAGATGATGAAATTAAAACCATTTCTAGTCATATGAAAAGTTGCTCCAAGTCACTATTGATCAGAGAAATGCAAATTAAGACAACTCTGAGGTACCACTACACACCTGTCAGATTGGCTAAAATGACAGGAAAAGATAATGATGAATGTTGGAGGGGATGTGGGAAAGCTGGGACTCTAATCCATTGTTGTTGGTGGAACTGTGAACGGATCCAACCATTCTGGAGAGCAATTTGGAGCTATACTCAAAAAGTTATCAAACTGTGCATACCCTTTGACCCAGCAGTGTTTCTATTGGTCTTATATCCCAAAGAGATCTTAGAGGAGGGAAAGGGCCCCACATGTGCAAGAATGTTTGTGGCAGCCCTTTTTGTAGTGGCTAGAAACTGCAAACTGAATGGATGCCCATCAATTGGAGAGTGGCTGAATAAATTATGGTCTATGAGTGTTATGGAATATTATTGTTGTTTAAGAAACGACCAGCAGGACGATTTCAGAGAGGCCTGGAGAGACTTGCATGAACTGATGCTGAGTGAAACGAGCAGAACCAGGAGATCATTATACACAGCAACAACAATACTATATGATGATCAATTCTGATGGACATGGCTCTCTGCAACGAAGAATTGTCTCAAACCAGTTCCAATTGTTCATTGAAGAAAACCATATACATCCAGAGAGAGGGATGTAAAATGTGGACCACAACATAACATTTTCATGCTCTTTATTGATGTTTGCTTGCATTGTGTTTCCTTTCTCTGATTTTTTTTTTCTTGTAGATAGGATTTTTCTTGCACAACAACTTGTCAAGTATTTTATCATTATTAACATGTAATGGACTTCCTGCCATCTAGGGGAGGGGTGGAGACTGGGGGTAAAATTTGCAACGGAAAGCTTTGTAAAGATCAATGCTGAGGAACTACCTATACATATGTTATGCAAATAAAACGCTTTAATAAAAAAAAAAAAAAAAGGAAAAGAACAGCAGGAAGATTTTAGAGAGGCCTGGAGAGATCTACACGATCTGATGCTAAGTGAAATGAGCAGAACCAGGAGATCATTATACACAGCAACAAGACTATACGACGATCAATTCTGATGGACATGGTTCTCTTCAACAATGATGTGATGCACACCAGTTCCTATTATTCAGCGATGAAGATAGTCATACACTTCCAGAGAGAGGCCTGAGGGAACTGAGTGTGGACCACAACAAAGCATTTTAATGCTTTCTGTGGATATTTCCTTGCATTTTGTTTTCCTTCTTAGGTTATTTTTTTTTCTCTTTCTAGATCTGATTTTTCTTGTGCAGTAAGATAACTGTATAGGTATGTATACATATATAGGATTTGTCATACAATTTAACATATTTAACATGTATTAGACTACCTGTCATCTAGGGGGGGGGGGGGGAGGGGAAAAGCTTGGAACAAAAAATTTTTTGCAAAGGTCAATGTAGAAAAATCACTCATGTATTGTTAATAAAAAGCTTTAATAAAAAAAATTTTAAAAACATATGCATAGGTAATTTTTCAACATTGACACTTGCAAAATTTCTGTTACAAATTTTTCCCTTCTACCCTCCACCCCTTCCCCTAGATGGCAGGAAATCTAATACATGTTAATTTTGTTAAAATATTTGACAGATTGAATATGTGCATATATATTTATACAGTTGTCTTTCTGTACAAAAAAAAAACCCAAAAAAAACCTGAGAAGGAAAGCATAATGTAAGCAAACATCAATAGAGAGTGTGAAAATGCTATATTGTAGTCCACACTCAGATCCCACAGTTCTCTTCCTGAGTGTAGATGTGGGAAGAACATTTTCATATGAATGATGAGATCAGAAGTCAAATTAGGAAGGAGTGAGTTCCTCTCTATATGAGTAAAAGTTAGGTCCAGAAATGGATTTTTGCCTTGTTGGTTCATTTATCTTTTTTGGTTGTTATTTCAGTTTTGTTTTATTTTTACTCTAAATTTAATAAATGTCAAATGAAATGGACATTTCCATATGGTAGAACAGGGAAAAGTGATTGATGATGAAACTGCAGATTTATATTACATTCAGCTTATTTTTATTAATTACGTAACTGCAACCTGTAGCTTTAAAGGCTATTTTGCTTGTCTGTGCTTTGTTTTTTTTTTAAGCCTTCTTTCTGTTCTCTTTTCTACATTAAAAATTAAATGCATCATTGACATTTCTTCCTTCCTTCCTTCCTTCTATTCTTTCTTCCTTCCTTCCTCTATCTTTTGAAAGATGAAAAGAACATTGTCAAAAGTTTTGTTTTTCTGCTTGTGGCAAAGAATTCCAGCAGATGCCTAGTTAATTAAAGTGTCTCACCATTACAATATTATGTTTCTATACCAATCTTGTGAGATGTTCCTCCAACTCATTTATCTCTTCTTTCTCTCATGGTGATCTAAATAGTATAGATGAAAAAATTGCTTCAAAATTTTTCTCCAGGGGCAGCTAGGTGGTACAGTGGATAGAGCACCAGCCCTGAAGTCAGGAAGACCTGAGTTCAAATCTGATCTCAGACACTTAACATTCCCTAGCTGTGTGACCTTGGGCAAGTCACTTAACCCCAATTGCCTCAGCAAAAAAGCAAAAAAAAAAATTTTTTTTTCTCCATTATCATCAACCAAATGCTCTTCACCAAGTTTCTGGATTTCCTCATGAGTATATCTCATTGATATATGATACTAATATCCCCTCTTTCCTGCAACTTCTTTTTGTTAGCCTAGCCTGTTTCTTTTGATAAGGTAAACCTTTGGTTTCAGCCCAGTGAATCTTCATAATACCTATAAGGTCAAGTTAGTCTTCTTGCATTAGGATCCCTAGTTCCTTTTGTTTGTTTCTTAACCCTCATGAATTTTTTTTTTTTCTGGACACATTAAGACAATGTTTTTTTTTTTTGTTTGTTTGTTTGTTTGTTTTTAACCACTTACAGCTATTCTCCATTATATCTCCCATAATAGCTATATATAGTCAGTTTTCTTCCTCTTCTATTTTTTTTTAAATTTAAAGTCCTTTTAATTAAATTTGCAAGATACCAGGCAAGTACATTTTTTATCAGTTTTTATTAGGTATAGTTGGCCTCTGGCTAGGAGTCTGAAATTCCTATATCTTAAACCAAGATGCATAAATGCAAATCTGATTTGTATTTTTTTAGCCATTTGTTCACTTTCCAAAGTGAATTTTCTCTTTTGCAACCCTTGCTTTCAAAGTAGAGCATTGAGAAACAAAGATTTGTATGGCATTTAGGTTCTTGCCTAAGATTTTGTAATCTTTGGCTATTGTTCCTAAGAATCTTCTGGCAGTTTTTGTGCATTAACAAAAGTGGGGAGTATTCAACTTTTTTTACTCTTTTTTTTTTTTTTTTTTTTTGCTGAGGCAGTTGGGGTTAAGTGAGTTGCCCAGGGTCACACAGCTAGGAAGTGTTAAGTGTCTGAGACCATATTTGAACTCAGGTCCTCCTGACTTCAGGGCTGGTGCTCTATCCACTGTGCCACCTAGCTGCCCCATATTCAACTATTTTTGATAGCCAATAACTATTTATCAAATGCCTAGTATATACCAGGCACTGTGTCATATGCCAGTGACACAAGTACAAAGGAGGTTCTCTTTAATGAAAGTCAAGAGTGAGGCAATGTTTAGGAAAACAGGATTTTGCCACTCCTACTTCAGCAACAGGAAGGCTCCAATCAATGTACCAGTTCTATGTAGCTTTTACATAGCTTGGCTACAGTCTTTGTCTTCATATTTTGGAATTCTCTTTCCTTTCTTTTCTTGATTTTTTTCTTTCTTGACTTCTTTCTTCTTTTCTTGATTTCTTTCTTTTCTTTTTTGATTTCTTTCTTTCTTGCAAGGCAATTGGGGTTAAGTGATTTGTTTAGGGTCACACAGCTATTAAGTGTTGAATGTTTGAAGTCAGATTTTAACTCTAGCTGCTCCCAGAATTCTCTTTCTTGGATTTTTTTTTCAGTCACCATGGTGGCAACACCAGCAATGGCCTCTCTCCTGCTGTCTCACTTCCCATCTCTCATCTTCTCTAGCAGCATCAGGTGTAGATGCCTAGTTTTGAAAGAGAGAGACAGACAAACAGATAGAGGAAAGTCAGAAAGTCAAAACCATTGGGACATTTGGTTAAAGTATGCTGGAAATTTTTGTTTTAACAAGCTAATCAGTCTCTAGTATTCCCCTCCAACTTTTTTGATAACTTTGAAAAGGTACCACACAATCATCCCTTTTTTCCAAAGTAGCTATAAAAAACACCATTATAGCTGATATTTATTATTTCTATCATTCCTTCCAATTAATCTAAATATTGAAACATTTAGAAAAATGACCAAATATTTCCAGCTCCTCTTTATGTCCTTTCCTCTCTTCTCTCATGCATTCTTTTTCTTCTTTACTCCCTCCCTTTCATTAAATTATTAGTCATATTTTTTCTTTCTAAGAAAAATTTTTGAGGGGGAGACTATTAATTATCAAACACAATCATTTAAAGGGAGGCTTCTGAAGTTATTTTTTTTCTTTCATTAAATATTTTGTGTATTTATTGCCATTCTTTTCTTTGTTATAGCTATGAACTTGCCTCAAATATCATTTAGAAAACCCTTATTGAGGGTGAAAATCAACAAGCTACACCCAAACTCAAATTAACTTATACCCAATGCTCTTTCTACTATATTTTGATATTCAAAGCAATATGAATGATTATTTTTTTTCTTTTATAGCTTTTTATTTTATATATATATATACACACAAATATATATATATACACATAGATAATTTTCAACATTTACCCCTTCCGGACCCTTTGTTCTGATTTTCCCCCTCCCTTCCTCCCACCCCCTCTCCCAGGAGACAAATGTTCCAATATATGTTAAACATGTGCAATTTCTCTATACATATTTTCACAAATATCACATTGCACAAGAAAAATCAGATCAAAAAAGAAAAAATGAGAAAGAAAACAAAATGCAAGCAAACAACAAAGAGTGAAAATACTATGTTGTGATCCACATTCAGTTCCCACTGTCCTCTTTTTGGATGCAAATGGCTTTCTTCTTCATCACAAGACCATTGGAATTGGTCTGAATCACCTCATTGTTGAAGAGAGCCATGTCTATCAGAATTGATCATCGTTGCTGTTGCCATGTATAATGATCTCCTGATTCTGTTCATTTCATTTAGCTTCAGTTCATGTAAGTCTCTCCAGGCCTTTCACTGCAGATCATTTATTGAACAATAATAATGAATAATATTCTTATAAATAACCCTTAGTCATCAAAGAAATGTTAGGGAAGGAAGAAGCAGGAAGATCTATTCAGTCTAATTCAAAGAAAAAAGAGAAAAATGTAATTCATAATAGAATTTTTATCAAAAATAGTTACAACTGCTAGTTTTCATAAGAACTTAAATTTCTGTGGGAAAGACTCCTTTTCTCATAAGAACTGCTGGGAAATTGGAAAGCAGTTTGCCATAAATTGTTTAGATTAATGCCTTATGTAATATATCATAGTACATTAAAATGGAGCCTAAAAGTCCATACCATAAGGAAATTAGGGAAGAAATAAATGAGATCAAATATTTCTTTACATTTTAATTTATTATTTATTTCTTAACATTCTTTTCTTTCTAAATTCTGAGTTTCAAGTTTCCTCCCTCCTTCCCACTGACTTCCACATTCACTGGAAAGGCAAGTTAGATGACATCACTTATATATGTGAAATCGTGCAAAACATTTCCATATTAGCCATATTTTAAAAAACAATAAAAATAAAAGTGATAAAAATTATACTTCAGGTTGCAATTAGAGTTCATCAGTCCTCTATTCATCATGAGTTCTTTGTAATTGTTTTGGATATCATATTGATCAGAGAAGCCAACTCTTTCACAATTTATCATCATCACTATTCTTCACAATTATAGCTAAATTGAAAATTATTAACAAATCAGGTCAAAGAGGAAATAATGAAGAACAAAATAAACAATTTTAACTACATAAAATTTAAAAGATTTTGCACAGAGTCAATGAGAACAGAATTAGAAGAGAAATGCAGAGTTAACACATATATGATACACTAAGATCCAGTCCTCAACTAGACAAATGATCAAAAAAATGAAAAAAGCATCTTTCAAAAACAGATCTTCAAATTCTAAATGATCACATGAAAACATGGCTCCAAATTGCTAATGCTAAAATAAATCCACATTTATACAACTCTGAGGTTCTAAAATTTTCGTGCCATGCAAATTGTCAAAGATGAAAAGGTACAAAGACAAAAACATTAACTTATTCAGTTTTAGTAGAGTTGTAAAAATGGTCCACCATTATGGATTTAATTAATTATGAAAGAGAAATGATTACATTTCTATATCCTTTGACTTAACAATCCCATTATTGGTCACATAATCCTGAATAAGAAAGAAACTAAACAAATGACTAGTATAAAAATATTAATAGCATCACTCTTTGTGGTAACAAAGAACTGGAAACAAAGTAAGTAACCTCTTATATGGATATCACTAAAAATATTAGGGAATATAAATATTATACAATATTAATGTAATGAAAAATGGGAAATATGAAGGATTCAGAGAAAGAAAGATCTTTATATATTGCTAGAGAATGATTTCCATGATGACTACAATAATGCAAAAGATCACTAAAAAGAAATTGAAGTCTGAGTACTGGGAAGGAGGAAAATGAAAATTCTGGAGAAGACATAATGAACATATCTCTCTCACAATAGAGAGATGGGGAAATACAAGGACAGAACATTGTATATACAAATTCCTCTCAACACTGCCTCTCTCAGGCATTTTTGCCAGAAGCCATTTCCCCCTGGAATATATTTTTGCCTCCTTTCTCAATTTCCATTTGGAAAAATGTCCAAGCCAGCTATGCTCACTCATCTCTCAGCTCTACTTCTGATTTTCCAGACTTTTCCATCTTTATACTAACATAATTTTCACTGTGGAAAATGCTTCTTTCCTTGAAGCCTTCTCACCATGGAAGATGCCTCTGCCTCCTTCTCCCTTTGATGAGTTCCACCTTGGAACCCCAACTTGAACCCAAGTCAGCCATATTTGTTCTTCTCTTAGTTATATTCCTTGGTCTCCAAATTTTACTTTTTAATGGTTTCCTCCCCCTCAACTTTTCAGCTCCCTTTTATGCATTGTCACCTTCCATTAGAATGTAAACTGCTTTTTCCCCCCTCAATAGTATTTTATTTTTCTAAATACATACAAAAATAGTTTTCAACATTTATGTTTGGTAAGATTTCATGTTCCAATTTTTTCCTCCATCTCTCCTTTCCCTCCCCCTTCCACAAAACAGGAAAAAATCTGATATAGATTATACACATACAATGATTTTTAAAGATATTTCAATATTAGTCATTTTGTGGAAGAAAAATCAGAACAAATGGGAAAAACAATAAGAAAGAAAAAGGAAACAAAAAAAAGTGAAAATGGTATGCTTCAAACCACAGTTCTCTCTCTGGATAGAGATGACATTTTCCACCCCAAATCTGTTGGAATTTTTTTGGATTGCTATATTGCTGAGAGGAGCTAAGTATATCATAGTTGATCATCACATAATCTTGCTGTTATGTACCATGTTCTCAGGTCTGCTCACTTTATTCAGCATCAATTCATGTGAGTCTTTCTAGGCTTTTATGAAATTAACTTGCTCATCATTTCTTATAGAACAGTAATAAATTACAGGATGTAAACTTCTTGAAGAAATAAACTGTCTTTTCTTTTTACTATATTTGTATTCCCAGAACTTTTAACCCAGTGCCTGGCACATAGTAAAACCTTAATAAATGTTCTATCCATTCATGCCTCCATCCATCCATCTATCAAGCTTTCTATCCATTTACATTGTCATAGTCTTTGCATCTGATGAGTTTTTAGTTTTAGTTTTCACTTTATTGTTTTCTTTGTCACAAAAAATATTTTATTCGGAAGGAATAGGTAGTTAATTATTGTAATATAATAACAAAATATATTTTAAAAATAAAATGACATACGTTTTGTCTAAACATAGAAAGAAATTGTAATAAAAATATTTGTTGCACAAAGAGGTAGATTTCAAATATCTAGAAAATCTAGGAATTCCTGAATAAAGAGGGAAAATATAATTTAGTGAGCAGAGTCAATATAAATAGTTCTCTTTGTTCACAATTTCTTTCTTTTTTATTTCTTTTTTTATTTTTTTAAATTAATTTAAAATTTTTTAAATTTATTTTAATTTTTATTTTTTTTATTAAAGCTTTTTATTTGTATAACATATGCATGGGTAGTTCCTTAGCATTGATCTTTACAAAGCTATCCATTACAAATTTTTCCCCCAGTCCCCTCCCCTCCCCTAGATGGCAGGAAGTCCACTACATGTTAATCATGTTAAAATACTTGACAAATCGAATATATGTATACATATTTCCACACTTATCATTGTTGTGCAAGAAAAATCATATCTCCAAGAAAAAAAAATCAGAGAAAGGAAACACAATGCAAGCAAACATCAATAGAGAGCATGAAAATGTTATGTTGTGGTCCACATTTCACATCCCTCTCTCTGGATGTATATGGCTTTCTTCACTGAACAATTGGAACTGGTTTGAGACATTTCTTTGTTTCAGAGAACCATGTCCATCAGAATTGATCAACATATAGTCTTGTTGTTGCCGTGAATAATGATCTCCTGGTTCTGCTCATTTCACTCAGCATCAGTTCATGCAAGTCTCTCCAGGCCTCTCTGAAATCGTCCTGCTGGTCGTTTCTTAAACAACAATAATATTCCATAACACTCATAGACCATAATTTATTCAGCCACTTTCCAATTGATGGGCATCCATTCAGTTTCCAGTTTCTAGCCACTACAAAAAGGGCTGCCACAAACATTCTTGCACATGTGGGGCCCTTTCCCTCCTCTAAGATCTCTTTGGGATATAAGCCCAATAGAAACACTGCTGGGTCAAAGGGTATGCACAGTTTGATAACTTTTTGAGGATAGTTCCAGATTGCTCTCCAGAATGGTTGGATCTGTTCACAGTTCCACCAACAATGTATTAGAGTCCCAGCTTTCCCACATCCCCTCCAACATTCATCGTTATCTTTTCCTGTCATTTTAGCCAATCTGACAGGTGTGTAGTGGTACCTCAGAGTTGTCTTTATTTGCATTTCTCTGATCAATAGTGATTTGGATCACCTTTTCATATGACTAGAAATGGTTTTAATTTCATCATCTGAAAATTGTCTGTTCATATCCCTTGACCATTTATCTATTGAAGAGTGGCTTGAATTCTTATAAATATGAGACAATTCTCTATATATTTTAGAAATGAGGCCTTTCTCAGAACCATTAAATGTAAAGATGATTTCCCACTTTGATGCTTCCCTCCTAATCTTGTCTGTATTAGTTTTGTTTGTACAGAAACTTTTTAACTTAATATAATCAAAATTATCTATCTGGTGTTCAATTAAGAGTTCCAGATCTTCTTTGGACATAAATTTATTCCATCTCCACCTCCATCTCTGAGAGGTAAACTATACTGCGTTCCTCTAATTTGCTTACAATATCATTCTTTATATCCAGATCATAAGTCCATTTAGATCTTATCTTGTTATGTGTTGTTAGGTGTGGGTCAAGCCCTAATTGCTTCCACACTAGTTTCCAATTTTCCCAGCAGTTTTTGTCAAATGGTGAGTACTTATCCCAAAAGCTGGGGTCTTTGGGTTTATCAACACTAAATTGCTAAAGTTATTGCCTAGATTGTCCTGTTATCCTATCCTGTGCCACTGATCAACTGCTCTATTTCTCAGCCAGTACCAAATGGTTTTGATGACCGCTGCTTTATAATATAGTTTTAGATCTGGTACAGCAAGGCCACCTTCATCTGCCTTTTTTTCATTAATTCCATTGAAATTCTTGACCTTTTGTTCTTCAAAATGAACTTTGCTACTATTCTTTCTAGATCTGTAAAATAATTTCTTGGGAGTTTGATTGGTATGGCACTAAATAAGTCATAAATAAATAAATAAATAATAGTTTGGGTAGTATTGTCATTTTTATTATATTCGCTCGGCCTACCCATGAGCACTTAATATTTTTTTCCAATTGACTAGTTCTGATTTTATTTGTGTGGAAAGTGTTTTGTAGTTTAGTTCATATAGTTTCTGACTTTTCCTTGGCAAATATATTCCCAAATATTTTATACTATCATCCGCTATTTTGAATGGAATTTCTTTTTGTATCTCTTGCTGCTGAACTTTGTTGGTAATATATAAAAATGCTGATGATTTATGTGGATTTATTTTGAATCCTGCAACTTTGCTAAAGTTGTGAATTGTTTCTAGTAGTTTTTTAGCTGAGTCTCTAGGGTTCTCTAAGTCATGTCATCTGCAAAGAGTGATAATTTGGTTTCTTCATTACCTACTCTAATTCCTTTTATCTCTTTTTTTTCTCTTATTGCCAAAGCTAACATTTCTAATACAATATTAAATAGTAATGGTGACAGTGGGCAGCCTTGCTTCATCTTTGTTCCCAATTTCCATGGGGATCATGTCCTTGAGAGCAGAATCTGCTGTAGGAATGTTATTACAGAGGCCAAGGACAATTTCCAGAAAATTGGCAGGCTGGGGGTGATAAATTTTTCAAATATAATTTCAATGTTCAAGTTTATATTGAGTTTACCTTTCATAATAAAAATCAATTGGTCTATAATTTGCTCTGCTTCTCTGAAAATTCCTATATAATTAATTTTCTATTTGTTTATCCTATCATTTCATAGTATCATGTTTTATTCTCAAAGCCATTGTCCTGTCAGTATCCACAGAGACTGTGAAAAAGATCTTTGAGTTTCAAAATTGAGCAGGTATTGCTCTTACTTGTGACAGAATGTACATGTATAACCTTTATTTGACAGAAAACAACTAACTGTTGCTTTGGCTATTGCCAGATCTTATTGACCTTAAATAAGTTTGACAGATGAACTCAACTGAGTGAGAGGAAATATGGACAGGGCCTAGGTCAGGGTCCAAATACGTCTGTAGCTCTTGCCTCAACAGAACAGGCATTTCTTAAGCTCTTATTATGCATCTGGTATGGGGTAAGTGCTGGGGATATTAAGACAAATACAAAACTGTTCTTAGCTTCAGTAAACTTATATTCTCCTGGAATATAACTTTGAAAGGGACTGAATTCAAAGATCCGTGATTCTTCATAAGATTTTATGAATGAATTTGTATTCTAATATAGGGTTATAGCTCTCCATTTTGCAATTAAGCCCAGTGTATACTGAATAAGAAATTTTCCAGATTCTTTTGTCCTCTTTGTTGTGGAAATTATTTTGGGGAGGGCCAAGTTTTGTATAAAATTATTGAGAAAAGAGCCCAAAGGATGTTAGTAAACAAATACTTAACAACTTCTTCACCAAGCAGAGAGATATATAGATTAAGGCTAACACTTAAAAGTTATTTGTTTGTAAAATCTGATGGAGGAAGACAATGAAGAAGTATGAGTAGTATTCTTATAAAATATTAAGGGTAGGGGCAGCTAGATGGTACAGTGGATAGAGCAGTAGCCCTGAAGTCAGGAGGACCTAAGTTCAAATTTAATCTCAGACACTTAACATTTCCCTAACTGTGTGACCCTGGGCAAGTCACTTAACCTCAATTACCTCAGCAAAAACAAAACAAAAACCCTGTGTGTATACACACACACACACACACACACACACACACACACACATATATATGTATATATGTATATATATATATATATATAAAGAGTAGAACAAATTGGAAAAAATATTTGAGAGACACAATTAAACAGTCACCCCCAGGATAATTGTAGGATGTAATGGGAATAAATACAACAAGCAAAAGAAAGAAGAAAAATATTTACAAAGTAGAATCTGAATGTATATTGAAGATCTTTGGGGGAGCCTTTCTTTATTATTCTTGTTTGTATGATCTGTGTTTTCTTTCACAATATGACTAACATGGAAATATATTTTGCATGACTGTACATGTATAACCTATATGAAATTGCTTTCTTGATAGTGGAAGAGGGGTAGGGACAGAGAGAAAAAATCTGGAACTCTAAATTTTAAAAAATGAATATTAAAATTGCTTTTACATTCAATTGGAAATTTTAAAAAATCTACAAAGATTTTTATTATAAACTCTTCATCTATGAAAGTAGAATTACAACAACTGGATTAGATGTCACCATCTTAGATGTCTTTATCAAGGGAATAAAAATGGCATCTAAGAGCATAGAAGTAGGAGATGCAGCTGGATTAGACCAATCCATATATAGAAGAGATCCATGCTGAAAGGCTACACAATTGAGAGGGCATTGAGGGATTAATTCATAAGAAATCTAAACAAGGGGAAGATTCTGAGATCATGGGCAAGGTGAAGGTGGGAATACTTGGACTTTATTAATACATCTCAAAAGGGTTGGAGAGCATATCAACAGCTAAATGCCTACATTTCTATCTATATAAAACGTTATAAGAATAGTCTATATATAAACCGAGGATGCCCTTACTGAGTTTATTCATAGGCAACAGGCAAAATTTCATGACAATATTTTACATTAGATTATATCTTTACCATCATAAAATTCCCTGAAAGAGACAAGAGTATATAAGATCCTACTGTGTTCTGAATGAAGCTTCTAACCACTCAAGATTTATTTTTTCCTTCACTAACATTCCCTTCTTCTAAGGATACCATGTATATTCAATCGTGCTACATTGCCCAATATCCATCTTGCCAACTGTTGTGGACTAAGTCTGACTTAAGCTGGTCTGGATTATTGGGTTCAGGATTGAAACAAAATGAGACGCTTACAGACTAACATTAACAGTTTAAAAAAAAAAGCAAATATACTTGATCATAGCATGGAAAGGATATTCAGAAAGGATATAGTGTTGATTCAGTTGGACACAGCATCTTCATTCTCTGCATTTGCCAAGGTGATATATTGTGTCAAGGGAGAAGCTTCTAACTCTTTTTTATACTGGCTTTTGTTCCTAGGCAACCAAGAAGCTATCCAATGGTTTTACCTTAGATTCATGAACCAATTAATGGGAATGCTTGGGAATGGCTCCAATGCATTCAAGGAAAAATAGCCTACCCTCCATAGATTAGGACTTTAGCAAAAACTAATCCCACATGGGAAACTAGGTGACACAGTGTATAGACTTGTCAGGTCTGGAGTCAGTCCTGGGTTCAAATCTGGCCTCAGATACTTACTAGCTGTGTGATCCTAGGTAAGTCACTTCACCCTGTTTGCCTTAGTATTCTCATCTGTAAAATAAGCTGGAGAAGGAAATAACAAACTGTTCCAGTACCTTTGCCAAGAAAATCTTATGTGAGGTCATAAAAAATAGATATCATTTAAAAATGACTGACCAGTCTCACATATGTAGTTGGTGCCTAGGAAAAATCAGTTTAGTTTATGTGATGGAACCTTAGTAGACACTGCTTCCGCAATACCAAGATCACCTGGGAGAGCTGGCATTAGAATACAAATTTCAAATTTCAAATGTAGTGTTTTTCCAACTACTTGATTATTTATTAGCATTGAAACATATCACCCTCAATTGTGAAATGATCCAACCATTCTGGAGAGCAATTTGGAACTATGCCCAGAGGGTTATAAAACTGCATATCCTTTGATCCAGGAGTGTCATTACTGCTTCTGTCTCTTAAGGAAATCATAAAAAAGGGAAAAGGACCCACATGTGCAAAAAATATTTGTTGCAGCTCTTTTTGTGGTAGCAAAGAATTGGAAAATAAGTAGATGCCCATTAATTGGGAAATGGCTGAACAAATTGTGTATATGAAGTTGTGGGATATGAAGATAATGGAACATTATTGTTCCATAAAAATTTATGAACAAGCTGATTTTAGAAAGTCCTAGAAACTGATGCTGAGTGAAGCAAGCAGAACCAGGAATACATTGTACACAATAATATCAAGAATATGTGGTGATAGGGACATTTAGATGGCGGAGTGGATAGAACACCAGCCCTGAAGTCAGGAGGACCTGAGTTCAAATCTGATCTCGGACACTTAACATTTCCTAGCTGTGTGACCCTGGGCAAGTCACTTAATCCCAATTGCCTCAGAGAAAAAAAATAAAGAATATGTAATGATAAACTATGAAAGACTTGGTTCTTCTCAGTAGTTCAGTGATCCAAAACAATCTCAATAGACTGGACAGAAAATGCCACCTGCATCCAGAAAAAGAGCTAAGGAAACTGAACATAAATCAACACATGCTATGTTCACTTCTTTTTTGTTGTTGTTGTTTGTTTGTTTTTAAATTATTATCTCTTCCATTGTGTTTCCCTTTTGCTCTGATTTTTCTTTTCCAACATGATTCAAAAAACAATGTGAATTTTTAAAAAAGAAATATACCACCCCCAAATCTTAGAATATTTAGAAAAGGCCCCAGTTTTGAAATCAATAAGTACAAAGAAGAAATTCTACTTTGTCTTCTTATTGATCCTGTGCCTGTCTTTTGGACTTCAAAACACAGAGTTAATACATATATCCTGAGTGTTAAGTCTAGTAATAATATTACCTAGTCAAAGAAAATGCACAACATAAGTTTTGGACAGTAGTTCTAAATTATTTTTGACTGGGCAGCCAGGTGGCGCAGTGGATAGAACACCAGGCCTGAAGTCAGGAGGACCTGAGTTCAAATCTAGTCTTAGATACTTAACACTTTCTAGCTGTGTGACCCTGGGTAAGTCATTTAACTCCAATTGCCTAAGCAAAAATAAATAAATAAATGCTTTTCTATAGGAGTTGAACCAATTCACAGCTCCAACAATGGGCATTATTAATGTGCCTATTTTTCCAAAACTTCTCCAACAATTGTCATTTTTCTTCTTTTATTATCTTTACCAACCTGTCAGTATAAGATGAAACTTCAGAAATTCTTTAATTTTCATTTAATTAATTATTAGTTATTTGAATCATTTTTATGAAGTTATTGATGCCTTGTATTTCTGTTCATTTTAATAGAAAGTTTTGAGCAGAGATATGACATGACCATATTTTTGCAGAAAAAAGCTCATTCTGATGGTAGATGTTAAGAATAGATTGGAGCAAGAATGTAAACTGCTATAATAATCTAGAGGTGCATTAGGGGAATGTCTACCCCAGACATGTGAAAATCTCCCCAGAAGAATGGATGGATGAGAACAATTTGTTTCAACGACTATGAAAGCAGATGAAACGGGCACTGTGATACATTTAGAACTTGGTCAGACTTTAAAGATACCAAAGTCATCTACTGCATTCTGGGCCATTTCCAATCATCTTGACTTTTGTCTTGCTACTGGACTTGGATGATTCTGGAAGAGAAATTAAGGCTGATGACTTTGTGCAACTCTGCCTCACTTAAATCTAATTCACTCACAAGTCAAGATGTTATTGGTTCTCTTTGAAAATGAAGGACTACATATGAATGTAATGGAATATTGTTGTTCTATAAGAAATGATGAGCAGGCTGATTTCAGAAAAGCCTGGAAAGACTTATATGAACTAATGCTGAGTGAAGTGAGTCAAGAGAACATTGCACACAGTAATCAAGATTATGTGATGATTAACTGTGAATGTGGCAATTCAAGACAATTCCAATAAACTTGGGATGGAAAATGCCATCCTCATCCAAAGAGAGAACTATGAAGATTGAATAAGTGATGGAAGCATAGTCTTTTCAGTTTTGTTTGTTTGTTTGCTTTTTCTCTCTTGTTTTTTTTCTTTTTTGTCTGATTTTTCTTGCACAACATGACAAATATGTAAAAATATGTAAAAACATATAAAACATAAAAATATGTAAAAATGTATATAATATATTCACGTTTAACCTATATCATATAGCTTGCTCTCTTTGGGAGGGGGAAGGCAAGGGAGGGAGGGAAAAAATTTGGAACATAAAATCTTATAAAATGTTGAAAATGAATGTTGAAACTATCTTTACATGTATTTGGAAAAAATAAAATACTATTGAGCAGAAAAAAGAAAATGAAGAACCACCATGAATAACAACATATGAATATAATAGAAATATAATTATCTTATGAGAAATTTTCAATATGAAGAATTTTGAAAAACTTGCTAAGACCTGTATGAGCTGATGATGAGTGAAATTAACAGAATCAGAAGGAAAATATGCATAATGACCACAAAAATGTGAAGAAAAAAAAGTTTGAAAGACCAGAACTCAGAGCAAAAATGGGATAAATAATAATGAGATATTTTAAAAAGAAATAAAAGAGAATTAATAAGCATTAAAAATACACAAAATAAAACACAATAAATTTCAGAATGAAACATAAACTGGGCAACTTTGTTTCTAATTAAATTTAACATTAAAAAATCTAAGTGTTATAAAAATTAACAATTTTCCCTGTAATTTTTTTCAGTCAACAAACATTTAGTAAGGACCTACAATGATCTGGACACTATGCTAAGTACTGGTGATTTAAAAACAAAAATAAAAACAAAAACAAAAACAAAAAACTCAAAAGAGTTTATAGTTTAATGGGGGTAATGTAAACAACCATGTACAAATGAGCAATACAGAAACAATGTATAAACAAGCTAAATACAGAATAAATTGGATCTTATATACAGAAGGAAGGCACTAGAATTAAAATTGGAGGAGACTAGGAGATTTCCTTTAGAAGGTGGAATTTTAGCTAGGATTTAAAGGAAGTGAAGGAAGTCAGTGGTTGGAAAGGAGGAGAAAATTCCAGGCATGGTTAAAAGTCAGTGAAAATGCCCAGTGTCAGGAGATAGTGTCCTTCTGTTCTATGTAAATTAAAATGTTTTTGATTGGTAAGGTCATAAAAAAAAAAGAAATTAAGAAAATAGGGATGGGTTAAGAGACCAAAGTTATAATAGATATATCCTTTTACTGGATTATAAGGATCATGAAGTCAAGGATAATATTTCATTTTTGTATCAACCATAATACCTAGCCCAGTATAGGCGTTTTAATCTTTGATTATTCAATAGTGAATAAAATGTAGTCTCTTAAAGGAACTTGCTGTTTAACAGGTGGCTAATCAATCTCTAAGATAAATATCTTCAAGTTAGGATGTCCCAAGACAGGTACCAACAAAATAGTATGGAGGTTCAGAAGATTGAGACTTTGTTAGAAAGTCAACAAGCATTTATTGATTGCTTAGTACATGTTTGACAACATGCTAAGTACTAGGAATCTAATATACATATGCAAAAATACAAATGCAACCAAAAAGAAAGTCATGTTAGGACCAATGGGTAAAGTTGCAAAGATGTAAGACTAGTAATAATGAAAGACTTCCTTATAAATAGAAATATCCTCAAGAAAATGATCTGGCATGAGAGGTAGTAGTTTTCCCTCTCACTATAGCTCTTCCAGTGAAATCTGGATAATCATTTCTTAGTGATGCTGCAGAGGATTTTCAGTTAAGTATGGATTGAATCAAACATTTCTTGAGATCTCTTCCAACTCTGAACTTCTGTGATCTGCTAAAGCTGAACAGAACTATTTAAATTGTTTCCCTTACTGAATTTATCAACAAGAGTTATGTATATTGAATTGAGTAGTCCTCATTGTCCAGAACCCCTCCATCTTGGCCTTCCTTCTCCCAGATGAATTTTGTTATTTTTTTAATAAACTAATTTTTGGCAGTTTAATTGATATGTTACTGCATACATAGATTAATTTAGGTAGAATTGTTATTTTTATTATATTAGTTAGGCCTATCCACAAGCAATTGATATTTGGCTTTCCCTTCTCAACTCACCCTTGTTTATAAAGGCAGGTCTGGCACACTGTTGACTGCTGGGATATAATTTAAGTGAAAGTTCATGTGTAATAATGGTTATTCTTGTTACCCTTTGCTTACACACACACACTTTGAAACTCATACCATAATTGTCTCATACCATCAACCCCTTAAATATACCTTAGATTCCTGTTCTGATTTTTTTTTCCTTATAAGGTTGTCCTGGATATCCATTTTAAACTTATTTATTTCTCTTCTATAAATATTGACAGAGAAGAAGAAATAGGAATGAAGATACCAGTGTAATTTGCTTCAGGTCCTAATTTCCCTAGGTGCACAGCACTGTTTATCAGTAGATCACCATTCTCTTCATTCCTACAACATTCTATCAGTAAGTCCAAACCCTCACCTTTACAAGATGTTGTTCTCTTTGCCCTAGCTTTTATATCTGTCAAGAATGTCAATGCTCCTGGCTAAAGGAGATCACCCTTACTTGGGGTGGGTGACAGGTCACAAAGAAATTTAAGAAATTTAATGTTGTCTCAGCTTGTAGTTGTGCAGTCATTTTACAGTCATGTCCAACTCTTCATAACTCCATTTAGTGATTTCTTGGCAAAAATATTGGCATGGTTTGCCATTTCCTTCTCCAGCTCATTTTACAGATGAGGAACTGAGGCATACAGGGTGAAGTGACTTGCCCAGCAATACACAGTTAGTTAGTGTTGAAACCAGATTTGAACTCATGAAGAAGAGTCTTCCCAGGACTTGGCACTTTACCTACCATGCTATAAAGCAGCCCATTGTCTGAACAGTCTGTGTTTAATATACCATGAACATTTGAGGATGTTCATTCCTAAGAGATGTCCAAATTTGGATGTAAAATTTGGATCCAGACTAAGTTCAATAAGCCTCTGAAGAACTTAAAAAAGCACAAGTTTACCAAATTAGAAGAAGAAAGGATAGTCTACCTCTCAGATCTGGGAGAAAAAAAGGAATTTGTGACCAAAAAAGAACTAGGGCACATTATGAAATGCAAAATAAGTAATTTAATTTTAAAAAGTTTTTGTATAAACAAAACCAATGCAGACAAGATTAGAAGGGAAGCAGAAAACTGGAAAAAAAATTATATCAAGGATTCTGATAAATTCCTCATTTATATATATATATATATATATTTATAATTGACTCAAATTTATAAGAATACAAGCCATTCTCCAATTGATAAATGGCCAAAGGATATAAACAGACAATTTTCAGAGAAAGAAATTAAAACCATTCTAGGCATATAAAAAAGGTGTACCTCAGAGACAGACCTCTCAGATTGGCTAAGATAATAAGAAAAGATAATGATGAAATAGGAGGTGATGTGGGAAAACTGGGGCACTAATACATTGTTGGTGGAGTTGTCAACTGATCCAACCATTCTAAAGAACAATATGGAACTATGCCCAAAAGTCTAAACTATGAATACCCTTTGATCCAGCAATGTCTCTACTGGGCCTGTATCCCAAAGAGATAATAAAAAAGGGAAAAGGACCCACATGTGCAAAAATGTTTGTAGCAGTCCTTTTTTTTTTTTTTTTTTTTTTTTTTGCTGGCAAGGAACTGGAAACTGAGTGGATGGATGCCCATCAGTAGGAGAATGGTAAATAAGTTATGATATATGAATGCTACGGAATATTATTATTCTATAAGAAACTATCAGCAGGATGATTTCAGAGAGGTCTGGAGAGATTTGCAGGAACTGATTCAGCTAAATGACATGAGTGGAACCAAGAGAATGCCAGCAACAAGAAGATTATGTAATGATCAATTCTGATGGATGTAGCTCTATTCAACAATGAAGTGATTTAGGCTAGTTCCAATGAACTTGTGATGAAGAGAGTCATCTGCATCAAGAGAAAGGACTGAGTGTGGATCACAACATGATATTTTCACCTTCTCTATTGTTGTTTGTTTGCTTTTTATTTTCATTCTCATTTTTCCCTTTTTATCTGATTTTTCTTGTGCAGCATGATAATTGTGAAAATATGTATAAAAGAATTGCACATTTGACATATTGGATCATTTTTTGTGTAAGGGAAGGAGTGGGGAAAGGGAAGGAGAAAAATTTGGAACAAAAAGTTTTACAAGGGTGAATGTTGGAATCTATGCATGTATTTTGAAAATAAAAAGCTAAAAAAGAGAGAGAGAGAGCATAAACTTAAAATACCCTAAGTCCCAGTAGTACTGTTGACATGAACTAATGTCTCCTTCAGTGGAGAAGCTAAAATAATATACTAGTTGATAGTTTGGGATTTTGAGCCTGGTAAACTATTTCTTTCATTTTTTTCTTATGTTTAAACTTTTATACCATAGGCTGAACCAGGCAGGTCAAACTCTGTTGCTTTAGAAATCCTTTAACTCTTTTTTTTTTTTTTTTGTACTACCTGTCTCAATCACATACTGTTACTCAATGTGAGTGATTTTTCCATATATGTATACATACACACATATATGTATATGTATAATATGTGTGTATATATAGATAGACATACACACATACACATAGCATTTATCACTATAGAGGGCTGAATTTGACTGAGGAGGAGGAATAACTTGAAGGCAGTTTCTAGCACTTTCCCTTGGGTAAGTCCTTCATAAATATTTGATGAATGAAGCTATTTTTCATGTGGAAATTGGGAGTTTGCTAGTTGAGTACTTTAGGTGCTAAATATCACATTTCTATATCCTTTAGAGAGGACCATAAAAAGCCCCTGAGAAACAAGCAGCAACATGCCACAGTGCAGATGTTTATCAAAATGTGCTGCAAGAAAACTTGAAATATCCCAAGTTTTTTATGTATGTTGTTTGTTAATAGGTATTAAAAATAATCATTTTAGAGGACTTTTTTTTTTACAAAGGTTTTTACAAAGGTGTTTTGAAAACTCTAAAGTCTAATAAGAAAAGGAACTCAAAGTTTACCGGTTCTATGTCAGTAACTGTTCTGTACCTAAAATCATTGAGCTAGGAACTGATCCTGATTGTTTCAAATCACAGAAGTAAAAAAAAAAAAAATCATAGATTGATATCTGGAAAGGGTTTCAGAGGTCATTTAGTCCAATACCCTCACTTTATAAATGAAGAAATAAAATTAGAACTCTAATGCACTTTTGGTGAACTGATCTATTATGGAGAAATTCTTCATACCCTTTGATCTAGCAATACCTCAATTTGGTCTAAATCCCAAAAAGATTTAAAAAGAGGCCGGTCAGGGTAGGAAGGACCAATGTTTACAAAACTATTCACAACAATTCTTTTTATAGTGGTAAAGAATTGAAAATTGAGAGGATGCTCATTAAATGGAGAAAGTCTGAACAAGTTGTGATTGTAATGGATTGCTATTATACAATATAAAATGACAGGCAAGCTGATTTCAGAAAAACCTGGAAAGACTTATATAAACTAATGCAAAGTAGAGTGAGAGGAACTAAGAAAACATTGAACACAGTAGCAGCAATATTGTAAGTAGATCAACTGTGAATCACTTACCTATCCTCAGCAATATTATGATCCATGACAATTCCAAAAGCCTCACGATAAAAAAAAATGCTATACACTTCTAAAGCAAAGTATTTTTCATTCTCTTTGGGGGTTTTCTTGGGGTGGGGGATTGTAGGTGAATACAATATGTATCTTCTTTCACAAAATGACTAATATGGGAATATATTTTTCAATATTACCTATATCATGTATAACATGCATACATGTATATATGCATATATGTATATACATACATACATATATTATAACCTATATCAAAGTGCTTACTGTCTTGGAAAGAGAGGAAAAAAAGGAGGGGGAAAGAATTTGGAACTCAGAATTTTATAAAAATTAATGTTAAAAATTGTCTTTACATGTAATTGGGAAAAATAAAATATTCTGAAAATAAAAAATGAGGAAAGTGAGATTGAGAAAGGTAAAATGTCTTGTTCAGAATCACAGAGCTAATAAAATTTGATGTTTTTAATTTAGATCTTCCAGACTCTGTGCCTGTTAACACTAACCTTTGTATCACTTAGTTTTTTCACATAATATCCATTGAGTGAAGGCCTGACACTCTGACATTTCAAAATATAACTTTATTTTCCAATACTAAAGAATTCACCAAATTCAGGTTAGGCTTTGCCAAATATCTGGCCCATACCATTCATTTTTCAACCCATGTACATTTATAGGGAAATTTCATCCATATGGCCCACTTCGCTTACACTTAAATCATCAACAACATATTTTGCAAGAGCTACTTGATGTCCAGAAATCTTTGGAGAATAGTTCTTCATTAGAACAGGAAGCTGAATTATGCCAAGAGATAGTTCCAAGAGGGCTGAGTTCACAATTTGAAAATTGGAACCCATGAGATTTGAGTCATAAAAGTGGCCACCCTAAAGTTCACAAAAGTCCCATGGAACATTTACATGGGTCAAGACAAGATTCATAAAGAGATAGCTGAAAGGAAGGAGAAAAGATGGAAAGGGGGGATCTGAAAAGATGTTGGTCTATAGAAACCTGGGCCAGAGAAGAGATCATCAATGAGTCTAAAAGATAAGAAAATCTTTAAAATCCCAGATGTTCTGGTTTTGGTTTCAGTTGCATCAGTAGGAAAACGCCCAGCATCATTAGGGGATGCACTTTTGGAAATAACAAAGAAGGAGGCCCATAGTTTATGTAAAACACAAAATCAGCTGCTAGACCATAATGATTTATTTTCTTCAAAATTCATGTGAGAAGGCATATGGACTTCATAGGACTTTAAAGGCACCAGGATTAAGCAACTTAATTTTTCAAAATTCAGCTAACTAAATTATCTTTGTAATGATAACATTTACATAATGAATTGTTTCTACAAAGTGACATATTTTTAATTTGACTGAAAAAAGTCAATGAAGCTATTTAATGATGGTAATGAGATTAAACTAAATTGAAAAATATTGAGATTAAAGACATATTTTCCTAAAATTATTTTAAAAGAAACATTACCATCACTATAACTGAAGGGATAAACTGAAATAATATCATCTACTCACAAGACATTCATATTTGTGCCACCCCAGAGCTCATACATTCTTTTTCCAATATCCCTGTTTCTCCCTTATGGCTTACTAGTTTCAAAGTTACAACTCTAAGTTGCCAAGTGTTGGCCAACAGTTCGAATACTTCTCCAGCTTAGTTACTCTCTTTCGGTGTCTGAATTTTTCACTTTCAACTCAAGATCTGTTACACCCAAGCTATAAAGCATCCAAACCATTTATCATTATTATTATCCTTATCTTGCTTTTCTCTTGATCTCTAAAGGCTTCTCTCTTAACTTAAATTCGGTAATTTGCCCATACCACCTCCCAGCCCACCACACACACATTTAAGGAATCAAAAAATCTTAGTATTTCAAACCAAAACTAACTTTAGAGATGATCTAGTGCAAACCTCTCATTTCAGAAATGAGGAAACAGATCCCTAGAAAAATACCCTGGTTTACTGAATAGCAAAATGTAGAGTTAGAATTCAAATGCCAGTTCTTTGATTTTAGATCTTCTTTCCACTATGCCAGTGGATTTCTAACTTTTTCAAATTTTAGGAACCCTTTCTAATTTAAAAAATTTTATTAACACTCCCACATTCAATTTCAAATTAGGTAATATTCATCTTTTGAGAAAAAGTATGACAAAAAGTTAGTATGATGCTTCTATGATATTTTTAAATGTCTTTCATTTTTATCACAACATGCATTTAAAAATAGAACAAATGGTCATTATTTCATAGTTTATTGAAAATATGCTGTTATACTTCTCAGATTGGCTAAGGTGACAAGAAAAGATAATGATAAATATTGGAAGGGATATGGGAAAACTAGAACACTAATCCATTGTTAGTGGAGTTGTGAACTGATCCAATCATTCTGAAGAGCAATTTGGAACTATGTCCAAAGGGCCATCAAACTGTGTATGCCCTTTGATCCAGCAGTGTCTCTACTGAGTCTGTATCCCAAAGGGATCATAAAAATGGAAAAGGACCCACATGTACAAAAATGTTTGTAGTAGCCCTTTCTGTAGTGATAAGAAACTGGAAACTGAGTGGATGGCCATCCGTTGGGGATTGGCTGAATAAGTGATAGTATATGAATGTTATAGAATATTCTGTAAGAAATAATCAGCAGGATGATTTCAGAAAAGCCTGGAGAAACATGAACTGACGCTAAGTGAAGTGAGTAGAACTGAAAGAATATCGTACACAGTAACAAGATTATGTGATGATCAATTCTGATGGATGTGGCTCTTTTCAACAATGAGGTGATTCAGGCCAATTCCAATAGACTTGTGATGGAGAGAACCATCTGCATTCAGAAAGAGAATTGTGAGGACTGAATGTTGATCACAATGTAGTATCTTCACCTTTTTGTTGTTTGCTTCTTTTTCCTTTTTGATCTGATTTTTCTTGTGCAGCATGATAAAGGTGAAAATATGCATAGAATTGCACAATTTTAACATATTTTGGATTACTTGCTTCTAGGGGAGGGGAAAGAAGGGAAGAGAGGGGAATAAATTGGAACATAAGATTTTGCAAGGGTAAATGTTGAAAACCATCTTTGCATTTATTTTGAAAATAAAAAGTTATTATTAAAATGTTCAAAAAAATGTTCAAATAAATGCTGTTATCATACTATCATGTTATATGTATTGTAGAAGCTAAATAAAATACAAATTATATGCACAGATGGATTTAGGATTCTTTGTAATAATTCTAATGCTGAAATAATTGTATAAATATGTATGCATATATTAGATTTAACATATATTTCTACCATGATTAACATATATTGGACTACTTGCTATCTAGGGGAGGGGATAGGGGAAGGAGGGGAAAATTGGAACACAAGGTTTTGCAAGGGATAATATTGAAGAATTATCCATGCATATGTTTTGAAAAATAAAAAGCTTTAATAAAGAAATTATTTATGTGACACTAAATTAAAAAACATAATTCTTTTTTTATTATTAAAACTTTTTATTTGCAAAACATATGTATGGGTAATTCTTCAACATTAACCCTTACAAAGCTTTCTGTTACAAATTTTTCCCCTCTACTCCCCACCCCTCCCCTAAATGGCAGGATATCCACTACATGTTAATTACGTTAAAAAACATAATTCTAATGTTGGGAACCATTAATCTATGACACTATTGAGGCCAGTAAAAGTTTCCCAAATGGGTGCTAGATACTCTTAAGGATCCAAGGGATGAACCCAGTGGTTGTTCTAGCAATTATTCAGTCAGAGAGTGGAAATATGGGTTGCAACCCACCTTCCCCATAATAGTTGCTTGACTTCAACACATGCCCTACCATCCTGTTCAATTATTATTTTTCATCACTCTGTTATTTAGCTCCCTCTTGCTATCAATCTATACCAAGAGTCATCTATAACCTTACCAAGTGCTGTGTACCCATGACTGACATGCAAATGACGCTGGGAAAAATCATCTCTCCCAATATAACTACATTCTGCCCCTCAGATCACTTCATGGCCTATTTACCTCCCTTAATTTTTAGTGGACCTGAGTGAATCACACAGCATGAGCAGATATGAATGGGTTATGATTTGTAATACAGAGATTATCATGTTTTACCCCAAACCTGCCCCACTTCTGAGTTTTTCTATTCTGATTCACAATCATAATATCACACTTTCCTCTCTCTCTACCCACAGCTGTTGCTTGTATCTTCATAACACCTCCTGCATTTGTCCCTTTTTCTATACCCTAAGTACAGGCCTTCATTTGCTCATATCTAGACTATAGCCTCCTAATGGTCTCTCTGCTCAACATTCTCTCCCATGCAAGAGAATTCTGCACATGCTTGCCAAAAAAATCTTCCTAAACTGCAATCTGACCATTTTCCTCACTATTTAATAAAAATCATAGATTCCTTATTGATTTTCAAATCAAACACAAATTTTCTTTGATATTTCAAGTCCTTTAAGGCCTGACACTAACCTATCTCCATTATTTACCTTCTTCCAAACTACAATCCAATCAAATTGTTTATCTTGCTGTTCCTCATACTTTGTTCTATCTCCTGTCTCCATGGTTAGAATGTCTAACCTCTTCATCTCTACTTAGAATCCTTTGTTTTCTTTTTTTTCTTTCTTTTTAAATTTTCAATAGTATTTTATTTTTCCAATTATATGTAAAGATAGTTACAGATTTTGTGTTCCAGGTTTTTCTTCCTCCCTTATTTCCTCCCTCCCCAAGACTGCATGCAATCTGATATAAATTAAATATGTGCAATTCTTTTAAACACATCATCTTCATGTTGTGCAAGAAAAAATCAGACCAAAAGGGAAAAAAAAACATGAGATTTCAGAAAATCTTGAAAAAATTGCATGAATGGATGCTGAGTGAAATGAGCAGAACTAGAATATTGTACAGAGATTATGTGATGATCCACTGTGATTGACTTGGCTCTTCTCAACAACACAGTGATTAAAGGCAATTCTAATAGATCTGGGATGGAAAATACCATCCATATCCAGAAAGAGAACTATAGAGACTGGATCAAAACATAGTATTTTCACCTTTTTTTTGTTTGTTAGTTTCTTTTTTGTTTTCTTTAAGACTCAGCTCAGATACACTCTTTCATATGAAACCTTTACTGAACTCCCTAGATCCTCCTTGCCCTCCATTTCAACATTACCTTGTATTTATTTTACATATTTGGTATGTACTTATTAGATAAACATTATCTCCCCTGATAAGGTGCAAGCTCTTTGAGGGTAGAGACTGTTTTGTTTTTGTCTGTATACTTATGCCCAGCACAATTCTTAGGATAAATGCAGGGCATAAGTGCCTAATAAATGCTTGTTGATTTATTAGGTGATCATTGAAGAACATTTCCAAATTAATGAGCTCATAAATTCATCTGGATATTTGAGAAATTCGCTTTCTTGGATTCAATATCTACAAAACAAGCTGGATACTGGAGAGAAGCCAAAGGAACAATAGTGTGATAGAGTGGAAAGTAATTTGGGCCTGTATTCAGACAACCCATGTTCAAATCTCCCTTCTGATATTTAGCACTTTCCTAATATCTTAAATCACTTAGCCTCTCTGGGCCTTAGTTTTCTTATCTATAAAATGGGGAGATTGGTTCCAAATGCTTCTAAGGTCCTTTCCAGTTCTAGATATATCAACTATAATATATGTCTTTTTTTATTAAGATTTGAAAAAGATATGTAGCATATTGGCAATATATATATATATATATATATATACACACACACATATATATATATATATTTTTTTTGCAGAGCTCTAGGCTCAAGTTGTGTAAAAATACAAATACTTAACCATGAAGTATGTATTTGGCAAATGCTATTAAAACAAACAAAAAACTCTGAAAATCTTTACTCCCAAAAAGATTACATGTGCCAATATTTTTTTCTCTACACAAAGGTTTGTTGATTTTCTCCTGGTAGAGTACTTAGAAGAGCTATTGGAACTAAGGGCATGGTTTTTGTTTTGTTTTCAGTATTCATTTTTTAAATTAAAGCTTTTTATTTTTGAAATATATGCATGGATAATTTTTCAACATTAACTCTTGCAAAACCTTATGTTCCAATGTTGCCCCCCCCTTCCTTCACCCGTTCCCCTAGATGGCATGTTAAACATGGTAGAAATATATGTTAAATCCAAAATATGCACACACACATATATGTAATCACCTAGCTGCACAAGAAAAATCACAAGATCATTGGAACTGGCATGAATCATCTCATTGCTGAAAAAAGTCAAGTCCATCAGAATTGATTATACTATAATCTTGTTGTTGCCGTGTACAATGAGCTACTGGTTCTGCTCATTTCACTTAGTATCAGTTCATATAAGCGTCTCCTGGCTTCTCTGAAATCATCCTGCTGATCATTTCTTATAGAACAATAATATTCCATAACATTCTTATACCACAACTTACTCAGCTATTCTCCAACTGATGGGCATCTACCCAGTCTCCAATTTCTTGCCACTACAAGCAGACTGCCACAAACATTATTGCACATGTGGGTCTTTTTCCCTCCCCTAGATCTCTTTGGGATATAGGCCCAGTAGAAGCACTGCTGGATCAAAGGGCATGCACATTTTGATAGCCCTTTGGGCATAATTCCAAATTGCTCTCCAGAATGGCTGTATTCATTCACAACTCCACCAACAATGTATTAGTGTCCCAGTTTTCCCACATCCCCTCCAACATTCATCATTATTTTTTCCTGTCATCTTAGCCAATCTCAGAGGTGTATCTCAGAGTTGTTTTAATTTGCATTTTTCTGATCAATAATGATTTAGAACACCTTTTCATATGACTAGAAATGTTTTCAATTTCTTCATCTGAAAATTGTCTGCTCATATCCTTTGACCATTTATCAACTGGAGAATGGCTTGAATTCTTATAAATTTGAGTCAATTCTCTATATATTTAAAAATGAGACCTTTATCAGAACCTTTGAATGTGAAAATGATTTCCCAATTTATTGCTTCCCTTCTAATCTTGTCTGCATTAGTTTTATTTGTACAGAACCCTTTTAACTTAATATAATCAAAATGATCTATGTTGTGTTCAATAATGAACTCTAGTACTTCTTTGGCCACAAATTCCTTTCTTTTCCACAGATCTGAGAGGTAAATTATCCTTTGTTCTTCTAGTTTGCTTATAATATCACTCTTTATGTCTAAATCATGAACTCATTTAGATCTTATCTTGTTATATAGTGTTAGGTATGGGTCAATGACTAGTTTCTGCCATACTAGTTTCCAATTTTCTCAGCAGTTTTTGTCAAATAGAGAGTTCTTTTTCCAAAAGCTGGGGTCTTTGGGTTTGTCAAACACTAGATTGCTATAGTTATTGACTATTTTGTGCTGTGATCCTAACCTATTCCGCTGGTCAATTACTCTGTTTCTTAGCCAGTAACAAATGGTTTTGATAACTGCTGCTTTGTAATACAGTTTTAGGTCTGGCACAGCTAGGCCACCTTTTTTCTTCATGAATTCCTTTGAAATTTTTAATCTTTTGCTCTTCCAGATGAACTTTGTTATTATTTTTTCGAGATCTGGAAAATAATTTCTTGGGAATTTGATAGGTATGACACTGAATAAGTAGATTAATTTAGTAGTATTGTCATTTTTATTATATTAACTTGGCCTACCCATGAGCACTTGATATTTTTCCAATTGATTGGATCTGACTTTGTGTGGAAAATGTTTTATAATTCTATTAATATAGTTCCTGACTTTGCCTTGGCAGAGAGTGTCCCAAATATTTTAAACTATTGAATATTATTTTGAATGGAATTTCTTTTTGTATCTCTTGCTGCTGAACTTTGTTGGTAATATATAAAAATGCTGATGATTTATGTGGATTTATTTTGCATCTTGCAACTTTGCTAAAGTTGTGAATTCTTTCTAGTAGTTTTTTAGTTGATTTCCTAGGGTTGTCTAAGTATACCATCATATCATCTGTAAAGAGTGATAATTTAGTTTCCTCATTACCTACTCTAATTCCTTTAATCTCTTTTTCTTCTCTTATTTCCAAGCTAGCATTTCTAATATAATATTGAAGTGCAATGGTGATAGTGGGCATCTTTATTTTACCCCTGATCTTACTGGGAATGGTTCTAGTTTGCATTACATATGATGCTTGCTGATGGTTTTAAATAGATGCTACTGATCATTTTAAGGAAAAGCCCATTTATTCCTATACTCTCTAGTGTTTTTAATAGGAATTGGTGTTGGATTTTATCAAATGCTTTTTTGCATCTATTGAGATAATCATATGATTTTTGTTAGTTTGGTTATTAATATAGTTGATTATGCTGATAGTTTTCCTAATATTTTTTTAATTAAAGCTTTTTATTTGTATAACATATGTATGGGTAGCTCCCCAGCACTGATCTTTACAAAGCTTTCCATTACAAATTTTTCCCCCAGTCCCCTCCCCTCCCTTAGATGGCAGGAAGTCCACTACATGTTAATAATGATAAAATACTTGACAAGTTGTGCAAGAAAAATCCTATCTACAAGAAAAAAAAAAGAAAATCAGAGAAAGGAAACACAATGCAAGCAAACCTCAATAGAGAGCATGAAAATGTTATGTTGTCATCCATATTTCATATCCCTTGCTCTGGGTGTATATGGTCTTCTTCAGTGAACAATTGGAACTGGTTTGAGACAATTCTTTGTTGCAGAGAGCCATGTCCATCAGAATTGATCATCATGTAATATTGTAGTTGCTGTGTATAATGATCTCCTGGTTCTGCTCGTTTCACTCAGCATCAGTTCATGCAAGTCTCTCCAGGCCTCTCTGAAATCATCCTGCTGGTTGTTTCTTACAGAGCAATAATATTCCATAACATTCATATACCATAATTTATTCAGCCACTCTCCAATTGATGGGCATCCCTTCAGTTTCCAGTTTCTAGCCACTACAAAAAGGGCTGCCACAAACATTCTTGCACATGTGGGGCCCTTTCCCTCCTCTAAGATCTCTTTGGGATATAGGCCCAATAGAAACACTGCTGGGTCAAAGGGTATGCACAGTTTGATAACTTTTTGAGCATAGCTCTAAATTGCTCTCCAGAATGGTTGGATCCATTCACAGTTCCACCAACAATGTATTAGTGTCCCAGTTTTCCCACATCCCCTCCAACATTCATCATTATCTTTTCCTGTCATTTTAGCCAATCTGACAGGTGTGTAGTGGTACCTCAGAGTTGTCTTAATTTGCATTTTTCTGATCAATAGTGATTTGGATCACCTTTTCATATGACTAGAGATGGTTTTAATTTCATCATCTGAAAATTGTCTGTTCATATCCCTTGACCACTTATCGATTGAAGGGTGGCTTGAATTCTTATAAATATGAGATAATTCTCTATATATCTTAGAGATGAGACCTTTATCAGAACTCTTAAATGTAAAGATGATTTCCCAATTTGATGCTTCCTTCCTAATTTTGTCTGCATTAGTTTTGTTTGTACAGAAACTTTTTAACTTAATATAATCAAAATTATCTATCTGGTGTTCAATTAAGAGTTCCAGATCTTCTTTGGACATAAATTTATTCCATCTCCACAGGTCTGAGAGGTAAACTATACTAGGTTCCTCTAATTTGCTTACAATATCACTCTTTGTATCAAGATCATGAACCCATTTAGATCTTATCTTGGTATGTGGTGTTAGGTGTGGGTCAAGCTCTAATTTCTTCCACACTAGTTTCCAATTTTCCCAGCAGTTTTTGCCGAATAGTGAGTACTTATCCCAAAAGCTGGGGTCTTTGGGTTTATCAAACACTAAATTGCTAAAGTTATTACCTAGATTGCCTGATATCCTATCCTATGCCATTGATTGACTGCTCTGTTTCTCAGCCAGTACCAAATGGTTTTGATGACCACTGCTTTATAATATAGTTTTAGATCTGGTACAGCAAGGCCACCTTCATCTGCCTTTTTTTTTTTCATTAATTCCCTTGAAATTCTTGACCTTTTGTTCTTCCAAATGAACTTTGCTATTATTTTTTCTAGATATGTAAAATAATTTCTTAGGAGTTTCATTGGTATGGCACTAAATAAGTAGATGAGTTTGGGTAGTATTGTCATTTTTATTATATTCACTCGGCCTACCCATGAGCACTTAATGTTTTTCCAACTGACTAGGTCTGATTTTATTTGTGTGGAAAGTGTTTTGTAGTTTAGTTCATATAGTTTCTGACTTTTCCTTGGCAGATAGATTCCCAAATATTTTATACTATCATCCGTTATTTGGAATGGAATTTCTTTTTGTATTTCTTGCTGCTGAACTTTGTTGGCAATATATAAAAATGATGATGATTTATGTGGATTTATTTTGAATCCTGCAACTTTGCCAAAGTTGTGAATTGTTTCTAGTAGTTTTTTAGTTGAGTCCCTAGGGTTCTCTAAATATACCATCATGTCATCTGCAAAGAGTGATAATTTGGTTTCTTCATTACCTACTCTAATTCCTTTTATCTCTTTTTTTCTCTTATTGCCAAAGCTAACATTTCTAATACAATATTAAATAGTAATGGTGACAGTGGGCAGCCTTGTTTCACTCCTGATCTTATCGGGAATGGTTCTAATTTGTCTCCATTACATACAATGCTTGCTGATGGTTTTAACTAGATACTACTAATCATTTTAAGGAAAAGCCCATTTATTCCTATACTTTCTAGTATTTTTAATAGGAATGGGTGTTGGATTTTATCAAATGCTTTTTCTGCATCTACTGAGATAATCATATGGTTTTTGTTAGTTTGGTTATTAATATAATTGATTATGCTGATAGTTTTCCTAATATTGAACCAGCCCTGCATTCCTGGTATAAATCCTACTTGTAGTGTACTATCCTGGGGATGACTTTCTGTAATCTCATTGCTAATATCTTATTTAAGATTTTTGCATCAATATTCATTAGGGAAATTGGTCTATAATTTTCTTTCTCTGTTTTCACCCTATCTGGTTTAGCTATCAGCACCATATCGGTATCATAGAAGGAATTTGGTAGTATACCTTCTGTCCCTATTTTTTCGAATAGTTTGTATAGTATCGGAATTAATTGTTTTTTGAATGTTTGGTGGAATGTAAATATATCTGGCCCTGGAGATTTTTTCTTAGGGAGTTGGTTAATAGCTTGTTCTATTTCTTTTTCTAACATGGCGCTATTTAAATAATTTATGTCCTCTTCTGTTAACCTGGGCAATCTATATTTTTGTAGATATTCCTCCATTTCATTTCGATTATCACTTACTGGCATAAAGTTGGGCAAAGTAACTCCTAATTATTGCTCTAATTTCCTCTTCATTGGAGGAAAGTTCTCCCTTATTATTCTTGAGACTAACAATTTGATTTTCCTCTTTCCTTTTTCTTATCAAATTAACTAAAGGCTTATCTATTTTGTTGGTTTTTTCGTAAAACCAACTCTTAGTTTTATTTATTAAATCAATAGTTTTCTTATTTTCAATTTTATTAATTTCCCCTTTTATTTTTAGAATTTCCAATTTGGTATTTAATTGAGGGTTTTAAATTTGTTCTTTTTCTAGTTTTTTTTTTTTTTAATAATAAGCCCAAATCATTGATCTTTTCTTTCTCTATTTTATCCAAGTAAGCATCTAGAGATATAAAATTGCTCCTTATAACCGCTTTGGCCATATCCCACAAATTTTGGTATGTTGTCTCCTTATTGTCATTCTCCTGGATGAAATTACTGATTATGTCTATGATTTGCTCTTTTACCCATTCATTCTTCAGGATTAGATTATTTAAATTCCAATTAACTTTTGGTCTCTTTTCTCCTGGCCTTATATTGCATGTGATTTTTATTGCATCATGATCTGAGAAAGATGCATTTACTATTTCTGCCTTTCTGCATTTGATTTTGAGGTTTTTATGCCCTAATACATGGTCAATTTTTGTATAAGTTCGATGGACCTCTGAGAAAAAAGTAAACTCCTTACTGTCTCCATTCAATTTTCTCCAAAGATCTATCATACCTAACTTTTCTAACAATTGATTTACCTCCCTAGTTTCTTTTTTATTTATTTTGTGGTTTGATTTATCTAATTCTGAGAGAGCAAGGTTGAGATCCCCCACTAGTATAGTTTGGCTGTCTGTTTCTTCTTGCATCTCTCTTAATTTCTCCCCTAGGAATTTGGATGTTATTGCACTTGGTGAATACATATTTAGTATTGATATTGATACATTATTTATGGTACCCTTTAATAAAATATAGTTTCCTTCCTTATCTCTTTTGATTAGAGCTATCTTTACTTTTACTTGATCTGAGATAAGGATTGCTACCCCTGCCTTTTTTTTGTTCAGCTGAAGCATAATAGGTTCTGCTCCAGCCTTTTACCTTCATCCTAAATGTGTCACTATGCTTTAGATGTGTTTCTTGTAGATAACATATTGTGGGATTCTGGTTTTTAATCCAGTCTGCTATCTGCTTCTGCTTTATGGGAGAGTTCATCCCATTCACATTCACAGTTAGAATAACTAATTCTTTATTTCCTGCCATCTTATTTACCCAAGTTATGTTTTTCCCTTTCCTTTCCCCTTTCTCCCTTCCCCCCTCCTCAGTATTTTGCTTGTGATGACCCCCTCCCCCTTGTGGAGCCCCTCCCCCCTTTTTTACTCCTTTCCCGATTCTTCTATTTTCCCTCCTATTGGTTTATCCCTTTCTTTTTCTCCTTTCCCTCCCACTTCCCTATAGTGAAGGATAAGTTTCTCTGTGAAATCAAAAGTATCTGATAAACACTTTTAGAACCCAATCTGATGAGAGTAAGATTTACACAATCCTCATCTCCCTCCCTTCTTTCTCTCAATTATATTAGGGTTTTTTTTTTTTTTTTTGCCTCTTCATGAGATTTTACGTTATTTTTACCTGCTTTTTTTTTTAAATCTTATTTTGCCACCTTTTCCCTCTTTCCCCCAGCATGATAGCCTTTCCCCCTCCAGTTTTGTTTGTCATATTATCGAAGTAATATCTAATTATACCCCCAATCTTTAAGTATCCCCATAGTAGAAATAAAGTTCTCAAGAGTCCTTTCCTTTTTACCTTTTTATGCTTCTCTTGAGTTCTGTATTTGGAGGTCGAATTTTTTGTTCAGATCTGGTCTTTTCATTAGAAATAGGTGAATTTCACCTATATCATTAAATGATCATCTTCTTCCCTGTAGGATGATGCTCATTCTAGCTGGATAGGTTATTCTTGGCTGTAATCCAAGCTCCTTTGCCTTTCGGAATATCTGGTTCCAGGCCCTTCGATCCTTCAATGTAGAGGCTGACAGATTGTGTGTGATTCTAATTATTGATCCTCAGTATTTGAATTGTTTCTTTCTAGCTGCTAGCAGAATCTTTTCCTTGGTGCGATAGTCCTGAAATTTTGCCACGATATTCCTTGGGGTTTTAATTTTGGGGTCTCTTTCAGGAGGTGATTGGTGAATTCTTTCAGTGGTGATTTTGCCTTCTGATGGCTCCATGCACTGTTGAGAAAAAAGTATATTCCTTTCTGTCTCTATTCAATTTTCTCTAAAGGTCTATCATTCCTAACTTTTTTAGGATTCTATTTACCTCCTTAACTTCTTTCTTATTTATTTTGTAGTTTGATCTATCTAGTTCTGAGAGAGCAAGGTTGAGATCCCCCATTAGTATAGTTTTGCTGTCTATTTCTTCTTGTAGCTCTCTTAATTTCTCATCTAAAAATATGGATGCTATACCACTTGGTGCATATATTTTAGTGTTGATATTTAGTATTGATATAACTTCTTTATCTATGGTACTTTTAGTTAGAATGTAGTTTCCTTTATCTCTTTTAATTAGATTTTTGCTTTTGCTTGATCTGAGATCAGAATTGCTACCCCTGCTTTTTTTTTTAACCTCAGCTGAAGCACAATAGATTCTGCTCTAGCCTTTAAATGTGTTTACTCTCCTTTAAATGTGTTTCTTGTAAACAACAAATTGTAGGATTCTGGTTTCTAATCCAGTCTGCTATCCACTTCCATTTTATGGGAGAGTTCATCCCATTCACGTTCATAGATAAACTTACTAACTCTGTATTTCCTGCCATCTTGTTTATCCCCAGTTATACTTTTCTCTTCCCTTTCCCCCTTTCCCTCTTCTCAGTATTTTGTCACTGATACTCCCTCCCTCAAACAGCTCTCCCCTTTTGCAACCCTTCCTCTTTTCTTATACCTTTACCCTTCTATTTCTGTTCTCCCTTCTATTAGCCTTCCACCTTCCTTTCCCCCTCCTCCTCCTACTTGTCTATAGGGTGAGACAAGCTTCTCTGTGAAGTTAAATGGGTCTGATATTCTCTCTTTGAGCCAAATCTGATGAGATAAGATTCACACAATGCTCATTCCCCCTCCCCTCTTTCCCTCAATTGCAATAGGTCTTTTTTTGCCTACTCATGAAATATAATTTACCCTATATTAATGTTGTCCTTCTAGACTGCATGTTCAATTGTTTATTAAAAACAATAGTTTGAAAAGCAACATTATATAATTAATATAGTTTCTTCTCCCTCTTCCCCCAAAATCTGGGAAGGTCATTTTTTGCTACTTCCTTAATAGACCTATTGTGAAGACAATACAAAATAATTTATTTATCTTTAAAAACTATTTAAATGTGATTTAATGGCATCACTATAACAAGGACATCAATTGCTATATACTTCATTGTTGAGGACTGATTTTTTTTTCTCTTTCAGAATCTTGGGAAGGGTTAACTGTGCTCATATTTCTCATTTTCATCAGTGCCACAAGATGAGATGAAGAATAGGAAACATTTTTATGATATGAACTTGTAGCAGAGATCTCATATGAGGTCCCTAGGACCTTGCAAGCTCCTAGCCAAATATCAAAAAAGTATTTTTATCCTCTTTTTCCCGACATAATCCACAATTGGATCCCAGATCAATCCATCTGAACACTGTAAACCCTGACTACTCCAGATGTGAACCATAGCTTTTCTACTCACAACAGTCCTCACCAGTGTTGTCAAGGGAATATACAAGGTTAGCTCACACCTCTCCAGTTCCACCAGTATCCTAATCCACAACACTGACACAGGGGTCTACACAGGATATATAGTTCACAAAGATCACTTGAATTTAATTGAAAGAATAGCCATACTGGAAATTGGGTGGATGTCCATCAATTAGGGAATGGCTAAACAAGTTATGGTATATGAATGTAATGAAATATTATTCTATAAGAAATGAACAGGCTGATTTCAGAAAAGCCTGGAGAGACTTGCATGAACTGATGCTAAGTGAAATGAGCAGAACCAGGAGAACATTGCACACAGTAACAAGATTATGTGATTATTAACAGCTGGATTTGAGGTGTGTTTTTTTTTTTTTAAATAATGAGGTGATTCAATTGACTTGGGATGGAAGGTGCCATATGCATCCAGAGAGAAAACTATGGAGATTGAATGTGGATCAAAGGATAATATTTTCATCTTTTTGTTGTTGCTTGTTTTTTTTCCTTTCTCATGGTTTTTTCCTCCTTTCATCGTGCACAGCATGATGAATATAGAAATATGTTTAGAAAAATTACACATGTTTAACCTTTTTTCAGATTGATTGCTGTCTTAGAATGGGGGGGGGGGAGGAAAGGGAGAAATATTTGGAATATAAGGTTTTGCAAAGGTGAATGCTGAAAATTATCTTTGGAAAAATAAAATACTCTTTTAAATTTTTTTAAAAGAAAGAATAGTCATGTAGCACGGGAATTATCAGTTTTACTCCATTATTTCTCCTAAGTTTATACAACTTTCTCAGAGTACCTGAATATAGGTGTGTCTCTCAGATATTAGACTTTCTCAAATGTGGATAGCCTCTAAAATGTCTACATCTCACAGGTCCTGATTCCAATGTTTCTCTAAGAATTTTCTTTTAAAAATTCTCCACTTTATAGGTTAGGTTCATAGGACAAAATACTCAATAACAATAGTAATCTAGTGTTTGATAAACCCAAAGACCCCAGTTTTGGGGATAAAAACTCACTATTTGACAAAAACTGCTGGTATAATTGGAAGCCAGAATGGAAGAAATTAGGCATTGACCCACACCTAACACCATATACCAAGATAAAGTTGAAATGGATTCATGATCTAGATATAAAGAATGATATTATAAACAAATTAGAACCATGTAGGATGGTTTACCTCTCAGACCTGTGGAGGAGGAAGGAATTTGTGACCAAAGAAGAACTAGAGATCATCATTAATCACTAAATAGATAATTTTGACTATATCAAGTTAAAAAGGTTTTGTACAAACAAAATGAATGCAGACAAGATTAGAAGGGAAGCAATAAACTGGGAAAACATTTTTACATTCAAAGGTTCTGATAAAGGCCTTATTTCTAAAATATGTAGAGAATTGACTCAAAGAATTCAAGCCATTCTCCAATTGATAAATGGTTAAAAGATACGAACAGATAATTTTCAGATAAAGAAATTAAACTATTTCTAGTCACATGAGAAGGTGCTCCAAATCACTATTGATCAGAGAAATGCAAATTAAGACAACTCTGAGATACCACTACACACCTGTCAGATTGGCTAAGATGGCAGGAAAAGATAAGGACGAATGTTGGAGGGGATGCAGGAAAACTGGGACACTGATACATTGTTGGTGGAACTGTGAATGGATCCAACCATTCTGGAGAGCAGTCTGGAACTATGCTCAAAAAGTTATCAAACTGTGCATACCATTTGACCTAGCAGTGTTTCTATTAGGCCTATATCCCAAAGGGATTTTAAGGGAGGGAAAGGGACCCACATGTGCAAAAATGTTTGTTGCAGCCCTTTTTGTAGTGGCAAGAAACTGGAAACTGAAAGGATGCCCATCAATTGGAGAATGGATGAATAAATTATGGTATATGAATGTTATGGGATGTTACTGTTCTGTAAGAAACGAACAGCAGAATGATTTCAGAGAGGCCTGAAGAGACTTGCATGGACTGATGCTGAGTGAAATGAGCAGAACCAGGAGAACATTATACACAGCAACAAGACTATACTATGATCAATTCTGATGGACATGGTTCTCTTCAACAATGATGTGTTTCAAACCAGTTCCTATTGTTCAGCGCTGAAGATAGTCATACACATCCAGAGAGAGGCCTGAGGGAACTGAGTGTGGACCACAAGACAGCATTTTAACGCTTTCTGTGAATATTTCCTTGCATTTTGTTTTCCTTCTTAGGTTGTTTTTTTTTTCTTTTCTCTCTTTCTAGATGTGATGTTTCTTGTGCAGTAAGATAATTGTGTAGATATGCATACATATATTGGATTTGTCATATAATTTAACATATTTAGCATGTATTGGATTACCTGTCATGTAGGGGTAGGGAGTGAGGGGAGGAGGGGAAAAGCTTGGAACAAAAAAAAAAAGTTTTGCAAAGGTCAATGTAGAAAAGTCACTCATGTGTACTGTAAATAAAAAGCTTTTAATAAAAATGCTATTTTAAAAAAATTAAAATAAAAAAAATAAAAATTCTCCACTTCGACTTAATATCAGAGTTTATTTTACATTTGGCTTCCCCAGGATTGCCCATTTATATCTTGCTAAATTATCTTCCGAGCCCCACAAGATAACTGAATAAGCTTGAAATATTGGGTGAGTGAATCTCTAACATCAGATATGTGCTAATCCAAGAGAATTCTTCTCTAGGTAAGGAAAATTGCTGCCCTTGGGGAAGGGGCCCTGCTCTCAATCTTACAGGTGCAGCAGCAGTAGTAAATAGGGCCTCACAGACAGAAGCAAGGAATATTAGCTAAAGGAAAGACTGTGTAGTTATTCTTCAGGGGCTGCCAAGAACACTCTGTAGTAACATTCTCTCTGAGCAACATCCCTGTAGAATGAGAAAGGCATGGTGGACTTGCAGAAAGGATGGGAAGCAGATTCAGACCTCTGAAAGAATTCTGCCCCAGTGTTGTAAAGGATGGGTCTGGTCCCTACATTTCCAAGAAGAAAGTCCATCTGTTCCATATGTGTCTGGGTCCAGATGGGGTTACCATGAAGCCAGCTGGCAAAATGTTTTATTTGTACTGCCCAGAAATAAAGCTAACATCTTTAGAAAACTAAATTCATTTTGGCTTCTTTTCCATCCTTCATAGGTTTTTGGGCTTCCCCCATCTCCTCTTTTGGGGAGTTTTGTTTTATTTTTCAGTATTCTCCATCCATACCAAGATTGTGATTTTTCCTTCCTGGATTTTGGGGCTGAGTGATCATGAAAACAAGTGTTTATGTCATTACCTTTAAACACTGAACTCACACTCAAACAAAAATATAATTAGTTTCATAGAAAACTAGATTCAAAGAATTCTAGTGTTACAATAACGGTTACTTTTGCTCAGTTGAAAAGTTCTTAGCTCCAACCATTTCCAAACACTTCTCAAGGAGGGGCTAGGTGGTGCACTGGCCCAGGAATCAGGACCTGAGTTCAAATGCGACCTCAGATTACTAGCTGTGTGAGTCTAAGCAAGTCATTTATCCAATTTCAATTGCCTCCAAAAAAAAAAAATCATACTACTTAAGAATGAAAGGTTGTATGTGGCAGCCTTTTTTGTAGTGGCTAGAAACTGGAAACTGAATGGATGCCCATCAATTGGAGAGTGGCTGAATAAATTATGGTATATAAATGTTATGGAATATTATTGTTCTGTAAGAAACGACCAGCAGGACAATTTCAGAGAGGCCTGGAGGGACTTGCATGAACTGATGCTAAGTGAAATGAGTAGAACCAGGAGATCATTATACACAGAAACAAGACTATACAATGATCAATTCTGATGGACATGGCTCTCTTCAACAATGAAATGTTTCAAACCCCTTCCAATTGTTCACTGAAGAAAGCCATATACACCCAGAGAGAGGGATGTGAAATGTAGACCACAACATAACATTTTCATACTCTCGATTGATGTTTGCTTGCAATGTGTTTCCTTTATCTGATTTTTCTATCTTGTAGGTACGATCTTTCTTGCACAACAATAAGTGTGGAAATATGTATACATATATTCGATTTGTCAAGTATTTTAACATGTAGTGGATATCCTGACATCTAGGGGAGGGGTGGGGACTAAGGGGGAAAAATTTGTAACAGAAAGCTTTGTAAGGGTTAATGTTGAAGAATTACCCATAGATATGTTTTGCAAATAAAAAAAAAAATAAAGAATGAAAGGATGTAGATTGAGAGTTCAGATTCCAAATTAAATTTACTACTTGTGGAATTAGTTTAGATAAATTTGGTTATTAGTTTCCTTGTTTGTAATTTTGAAGAAGTTGACCTAGATGATATCTAACTAGACTCCCTTCTTAATTCTAAATCTTGTGATTTGTTGTAGGCAATGAATCATTTTCTATGCTTAGCCATGTTATGAAAGTTATGAAAAAATACATTGTTCTGCTAGTACAGCAGATAGAGTTTTGACTGGAGTCAAGAAGACCTGAATTTGAATCTGGTCTTAGATACTTAATAGCTATATGAACCTGGGCAAAAATAATTAATATCCTCATCATTGGCAGCCAAGAAAGGAAGACCATTAACCTTCTGATCTTTCAGTGCACACCTAAGTCAATGTGGATCAGTGGAAAACCCAAACAGGAAGGAGCCAAGAGACTGGAACAGAGCTTATCCATGCTAAAGCTAGAGCAGGTTCTGCTATCCTATCAGTGGCCTATGCTGGTGCCATACTTGCTTTCTCGATTGTGGATGCACAATAAAAGTGGGTCATAGGGCTAGTAAGTATCTCAGGCCAGATTTGAATTCACAAAGATAAGTCTTCCTGACTCCAGATTCAGTTCTCTTATCCATTGTACCACCTAGCATGCAAATAACTATGTATAAACAAGATATCTATCTATCTGTCTATCCATCCATCCATCCATCTATCCATCTATCTATTTATTTATCTATCTATCTAATCCCTATAAGTAATATTGCCAGAAATACCTAAGCTTAGATTCAAGAAGGGGTCATGCAAAAAATTTCTTGAGTATAAAGGGGTTGTGAATGGAAAAAGTTTTTTTTTTAATTTTATTATTTTTTATATTTTTTTAGCTTTTACTTTTAGGATTTTTATTTCTGTTTTGAACTATTTATCAACATTCCACTGTGATTATATATTCTTTTTTTATTAAAGCTTTTTATTTGTATGACATATGTATGGGTAGTTCCCCAACATTGATCTTTACAAAGCTTTCCATTACAAATTTTACCCCCAGTCCCCTCCCCTCCCCTAGATGGCAGGAAGTCCGCTACATGTTAATAATGTTGAAATGCTTGAGAAGTTATGCAAGAAAAATCCTATGTACAAGAAAAAAAAAAGAATCAGAGAATGGCAACACAATGCAAGCAAATGTCAATAGAGATCATGAAAATGTTACGTTGTGGTCCATATTTCATTTCCCTCTCTCTGGGTGTATATGGTTTTCTTCAGTGAACAATTGGAACTGGTTTGAGACAATTCTTTGTTGCAGAGAGCCATGTCCATCAGAATTGATCATCATGTAATACTGTTGTTGCTGTGTATGATGATCTCTTGATTCTGCTCGTTTCACTCAGCATCAGTTCATGCAAGTCTCTCCAGGCCTCTCTGAAATCGTCCTGCTGGTCGTTTCTTACAGAGAAATAATATTCCATAACATTCATATACCATAATTTATTCAGCCACTCTCCAATTGATGGGCATCCCTTCAGTTTCCAGTTTCTAGCCACTACAAAAAGGGCTGCCACAAACATTCTTGCACATGTGGGGCCCTTTCCCTCCTCTAAGATCTCTTTGGGATATAGGCCCAGTAGAAACACTGCTGGGTCAAAGGGTATGCACAGTTTGACAACTTTTTGAGCATAGCTCCAAATTGCTCTCCAGAATGGTTGGATCCGTTCACAGTTCCACCAACAATGTATTAGTGTCCCAGTTTTCCCACATCCCCTCCAGCATTCATCGTTATCTTTTCCTGTCATTTTAGCCAATCTGACAGGTGTGTAGTGGTACCTCAGAGTTGTCTTAATTTGCATTTCTCTGATCAATAGTGATTTGGAGCAACTTTTCATATGACTAGAGATGGTTTTAATTTCATCATCTGAAAATTGTCTGTTCATATCCCTTGACCACTTATCTATTGAAGAGTGGTTTGAAGTGAATGGAAAAAGTTTAAGAAACCCTGCTATAGGAAACTCCTAGAGATAAAATTACTTTATGGATTAAGTATGTATGTGGTTGACAATAAGCCCAAGTTGTCCTGATTTGGAGCCACTTCTCTGTTCACAAAATCAACTTCTTTCTCAATAGCGTCATTATGAAATTATCATCAAGTCACACCATAATGCAGTCAATCCTCCCTGAACAAGGAAAGTGAATAGGCAAATGGCACCTGTCCCTAGCTTCTCCTTTTAGAAGCAGCAAAAAGCAACTTGGGGCACATCAGTGACTATAGGGCAGACTTAGAACACCAAATCTGACCTCTGATAATTACTATCTGTATGACCCTGGGCAAGTCACCTAACCCTGTTTTCCTGTCCCTCATCTATGAAGGAGGTAGAAAAGAAAATAGCACCATTGCCAAGAAAATCCCAAAATGGAATCACAGAGAGTCAGATATGACTGAAACGGCTCAACAACAACAATATGGATTCTTTATTTTTTTCAGCTTAATAATGTTCTACGGAAGACAATTTTTATCTTCTTATAAAGGAATGGAAAGAGAGAAAGATTTTCCTTCATTTTTGTTTGGTATTGCTGATCTTTTTTGATAATCCATTTTTAAACACAAATATGTTTAAAAATAAATATTTTAAAATATTTAAAATACACAAATACATAGAACTTATAGAAAAGATAAAAATATAAAATATTTTATATATATACAAATATATAAATACATAGAACTTATAGCAAAAATGAAAAAATATATAATATTAAAATATTTATATATACAATATATAAATACATAGAATTTATAGAAAATATAAAAATATATAGAAGATTTAAAGTATGGAAGTTTACTGAATAATGAATTAAATAATGGCAAATAAATTAATGGCAAGTGTTCACATTAGCTTGGCAAATTCAGCTTTGATTTTTGCTTTCAAGGTCTTGGTTACACTGTCTATAGTGGAAGTGAAAAATATTGAAAGGATTTCTAAAGTAGGCATGCTTTAGGAAAACATGTCAGTATTTACTGAATGGCACATGTTTTGTTTTTAGTACTTGGAGACTTTTTGTTATTTTTTAAAAGAATTTTTATTTTTTCTCAATTATGTGTAAAAACAACTTTTAGCATTCATTTTTTATAATTTTTGATTTCCAAATTTCTTCCTCCCACTCTGAGAAAGCAAACACTTTGATATAGATTATACATGTGCAGTCATACAAAACCTATTTTCATATTAGCCTTATAAAAACTCAGACCACAGATACTCCCCTGCCAAAAAAAAAGATAAAGTTTTAAAAAATCCTTTGATCTACATTTATACTCCATTACTTCTTTATCTGAAAGTGGATAGCATTTTTCATCATAAGTCCTTTGGAACTATCTTGGATCATTGTATTGCTGAAAATAGCTAAACCATTCACAGTTGATCATCATACAAAATTGGTGGTACTGTGTACAATAATTTTCTGGCTCTGTTCATTTTATTTTGTGTCAGTTTATGTAAGTCTTCCTTGGGGATTTTTTCAAAAGAGAATAAAAAAGATTGCATCTCAGTACTGGAACAGAAGAAATAAGATAACTAATTGCTATAGAGAGCTCCATTGATTTACTTACAGACTATGCAAAAGCTCTGGCTTATACTCCCAAATCTACCAAATGTAAGGGTAGATTGGCCCACCCCAACTAAAGTAAGTGATAAGATGTCATTCCCTGAAAAATATATCAAGTAACAATATATCTTGGTTGTTCACTCGGTTTAGAAAAAACCTTGATATCTCTCTAAGCATGAGATAAATTCTATTCAGATTGATTGGGCACCAACTTCATGACCTCTGTATAAAACAATAAAATTGAGAACAAGAAGAGGGGGTGACTTATGGCTAAGCTCATTTGAAGGAATAAAAAAAAAAGAAAAATGATGTTGTAAGTTACAGACCTGATGAAAGCTTGCATCTACTGATAATCATGTTTGGAAGCATACTTATAGGACTCGTGACCTAAAAAAATAGTGAACATTCAATCACCACCACCACCCCCAGATCTAACCCTTGAATCCTGAGAGGATGTAGTACCAGTATGTACTCTAAAAAAGTCACTCATTAATAGTAGAGAGAGTTGGCGTAGTAGATCCAGATTGTGTACATTTAGTATTTCTTTCTCCCTGAGTATACTTAGTGTCAAGAGATTGCAGCTGCAGCTTTTATTTCACCTCAAAGCAACTATCAATTGAACTACTGAAACCCAAATTACATACTTAGGCAAAAACATAGCAATTCTCATAGATCATTTTCTGTGATTTGGGCTATCTAATAAATGAAATTAGTTTGATTGTGTGTGATTCCATGACCATTTAATTATTTGGCTCCAAGATATGGTGAAAAAATGGAATCAAGCAGAACACAACAGGGTCTGCAGTTTCTTTGAGCAATTAGCCTAGGTCTTTAAAGTTTTGACAAACCATTATGAATCATGGGATCAAAGCTTTGGAGCTAACCTGACTTCTTTCTCATTTTTAAAAATAAACTTTTATTGATGGGTTTTGTTTTTAAATTGTTTCAATTTCCCCTTCCATCCCAGAGAGCCCTGCTATCTCCACTATTCTTTAAACTTTTTTTTTCAATTAACAAAAAATTATTTTCTCTCAAGTGCCAAAGCAATGAAATGTTTTACTCAAAATGACAGTGGGATTAAGACTTAATCTGGGTCTTAATCCCCAGATCCTCTGATAATCTAGTGATTATTTAGGTAATCTAGTGAGTGGAGGCAGAGGAGCTTTCCCTTCACTATGAGATGAGGGAGGTGAATTTTGCAACAGTCAGGGACAGTTTCTTTCCAACTGTTCTTGGCTCCAAATCTATTATGTACAAAGCACTGAAGATACAAAAGCCAAGGGAGAAAAAGCCATCGAATAGTCACCATCCTATAGCGACTCTTGAATTTGGTCTCCAGCCTAAAATGTGCTCCCTGCTTTGTTGATTTTCAATTATTTCAGTCTTGTCTGTCTGACTTTTAATGATCCCATTTAAGGTTTTCTTGGTAAAGATTCTGAAGTGGTTTATTGTTTCCTTTTGCACCTCATTTGCACATCTGAGGCCAAAATTGCACTTAGGTCCTCCTGTCCAGCACTATCCAGAGTCACCCAGCTGTCCTCTCCCTGCCTAGCAAAGTTGTATCTCCTGCAAGGGCTTACACAAACCCCTTCTCCTTTATAAAGCCTTCCTTTACTTCTATAGACCACAATTATCTCTTCCTCCTCTAGATTAGATGGTAAACTCTGAAATATTTACAGACAGAAATCCTATCTCAGATTGCTTTGAGAATCTTCCCCCACTTTGGACCACTGAGACTAAAGCATGGTAGTTATTTAACAAATATTTGATTTTACTTGAACCCCTGTGTGGCTTATCCATTGTGTCACTTATTTAGAATTTAATCATCTATTTTATATGATTGGACAATTTTTGTTAACATTTTATACACTTGGGTTCTGAGTAAAAATTTGCTAAATGAATCAATATGTTCATTCAAAAAGCAAGCTATAAACACTTCAGATTTGTTTTATGACAGGGGCAAAAGTCTCTTAAAACTAGAGAAAAGGAGATTTGGGATTTTTCCTTTTTCAGATACTTTCCATTCTGAATGAAACAGGTAGATGGCTCAGTGGATCATGTGCCGAGCCTGCAGGACTCCACTTCTTAATTCAAATCTAGCCTCAGACCCTTACTAGCCATGTGACTCCAAGCAAGTCACTCTAAGCCTGTTTACCTCCGTTTCTCATTTGAAAATAAGCTGGAGAAGGAAATGCCAAACCACTGCGGAGTCTTTGCCAAGAAAATCCCCAATGGGGTCATGAAGAATTGGACATGACTTAAAAACTCCCAAACAATAAGCCTATTGAGTGTATAGCACTGAGGTAAGTCTTGAAGGTGATAACAAATTAAATGTAATCATGTCCCTAAACTCACAGAGCTTAGAGTTGAACAGGGATCCTTGGCACCTGTGTCCCAGGGTGTTAGTTGGGTCTCTCTACTCTCCTGTAGAGCAGGGATGGCTTGTCTCACCAGTTGGAAGAATTGAGATATGGCAAGATGGAGGATGACTAGACTATACCTTTGCACTGCTGCTGTGTTCTCCAGAGCTTTGGGCACTACCATCTGACCTAGCATGTATGGGGTATTCAGGGAGGACTGGTGAGAGGTAAGGGGGCTTACTGAGCCCTTTCAGTGCTGCTCACTCGCCTTTGGAGTCCTCCTGTGATTTAATTCTTACCTGTGGCTCCAAGAAACTAGTAAAACTGTCTTGACAGGTGGGTCAAACCAGACTGAGTGCACTTTATGGGCTTCAAACAGATCAGTGGCTCAGGATGCCTACCCTAGCAAGTGAAGCTTCCCCTCAGCAGAATGAGGGGACAAAAGCAATTTTGTTCAATGGCTATGAAGGCAGCTGAAGCAGGCACTGTGGAGTGCCCAGAGTTTGACAGACATCAAAGTCACCAAGGTCATACACAAGTCATCTGGACGTCTGTCTTCCTACTGGACTTCGATGACTCTGGAAGAGAGAACAAGGCTGACAATTTTGCATAACTCTGCCTCAATTAAATCCAGTTTATCCTCAAATCAAGACATCTACTTCATCCACTTTGAAGTCCTGAGGCAACAAATGACTGACAAAGCAGCAGGTGAGGATACTCTGGGAACTGTAGCTACAATCCTGCACACAAGTGGCCAAAAGCCAAAAGTAGAGCAGCAAGCCCTAGGTCTCTAAGCTGCACTTTTAAGACTGTACTATTCATTTCGTGGCATGAGGAAGGGACTAGAAAAGGCGCTCTAAATTTTGTCTGCCTCACCCAACCCTGGTCTTTTTACTACAGCAAGCAGGGATCCTACCCTGTGGTCAAAAGACCACCACTTCCCCCCCTCAAAGAATATGCAAAGATGAATCTACTCATTACTGGTACACAGAATGTGCACGTGCTCAAGGACAACATGAAATCCAATAGATCTAAGAGACAAGAGTGAGAGAACTTAGTGGGTACTACATTTAATCAGTAGTCTTTGGTGAAACAAGACTGGCACTGAGAGAAAAGAGTGGGTACCACATTCAATCAGTAGTTCTTAGTGAAACAAGGCTGGCACTGAGAGACAAGAGAGAACTTAGTAGGCACCACATTCAATCAGTAGTTCTTAGTGAAACAAGGCTGGCACTGAGATACAAGAGAGAACATAGTAGGCACCACATTCAATCAGTAGTCCTTAGTGAAACAAGGCTGGCACTGAGAGACAAGAGTGAGAGAACTTACTGGGTACCACATTCAACCAGTAGTCCTTAGTGAAACAAGGCTGGCAAATAAAGGCCAGTTTACTGAAATCAGAGCTGGATACACATTTTTCTGGAGTGGCTGCTATGGTGAAGAGCACTAGTCAGCAAGACTGCATCTCTCCCAAAAGGGGTGAATGATAAGCTCATGAAAGGGTGATTGCCACAAAAGAAAAGTGCCACAGTAGCATTATTAGTGCATTTGCTCTTACCATGATGAACCCTGCTGAAGTCAAAGAAAAATTCCATGAAGACTTGGAGACCTTCCTTACCAATGTGCTGAAAGAAGATAAGCTTCTGTCACTAGAAAGGGACCCTAAATATTGTCAGCTTCATCCAACTACAGCAAGAAGGGATCTCACCCTGTGACTTTAAAGTCAGAGTAGGCAGACCTGGCAGGGAGTCTTTGGGAGGGTGTTTCATGACCTTATCACCAATGGTCTTCCATCTACCTAACCACAATAAAAGATGGATGCACCCTTATAGTAACCACTGGTATTTAATAGACTACATGAAAAGAGACAGGCAGGATGTGAGAGAGATGAAGGCAATGTGTGACACAGTCCTGGATCAATAGCCTTTCCCAGATCATCATTCACATTCAGCAAAAATGGTGGTCCCAAGACAAGATAAATGGAGGAGACTCAATGTTTGTTTTTTTTAATTTTTAATTAAAGCTTTTTATTTTCAAAATATGTGCATAGATAATTTTTAACATTCACCCTTTCAAAACCTTGTGTTCCCAATGTTTCCCTCCTTTCCCCCACCCCCTCCCCCAGACAGCAAGTAATCCAATACGTGTAATTCTTGTATACATATTTGCACAATTATCATGGTACACAAGAAAAATCAGATCAAAAAGAAAAAAAATGAGAAAGAAAACAAAATGCATACTATGTTGTGATCCACATTCAGTTCCCACAGTCCTCTCTCTGGGTACAGATGGTTCTCTTCATCACAAGACCATTGCAACTGGCCTGAATCACCTCGCTGTTGAAAAGAGCCACTTTTGTCAGAATTGATCATCTTATAATATTGCTCTTGCCATATATAATAAGAAGACTCAATGTTAACAGGCTACATTATTTCTCCATGTGTGAACACTTTATTGCTGATGTGGCGAGAAAGCTGAGTCAGCATCCAGTCAGCAACAGTGACTTACTCATCAGGGCCAGAACACCCATAAATTTCAAGATTTGTTCAATGAAAGGGAAATTCAGAAGCCTCTAAATGAGAATCTAGAACTCCACAGTGTGAAGCAAGTTTGTGTGCTTCCTCCCATGCATTTCAATATGGTGTTGGACACCTTCAACCATGATGAAAATAACATCAAGAACAGTTTCTACACTGCCAGTAAATTATTTAAATTTAAAAAGGTTAAAAACTAAGACTAAAGTGGAAGGAGAGTTGGTGCATGATTTTTTGTTTACAAATGATTGTGTGCTCAATGCATCCTTGAGGCTGAGATGCAATAGAGTATGTATCAATTTTTTCTGCTGCTTGTTCTAATTTTGGCCTGATAATTAACATCAAGAAAACAGAAGTTTCTTGCTCTGCCAGTCAGCTCCATATCACCCATATGTGGAACCACCAGTCAAAGGAAAGGGAGAAATTTTGAATGCTATGAATAAATTCACAGTACATGGCAGTACATTTTCTAGGGTTGTCTACATAGATGATGAGGTTGAAACACCTATTGCCAGAGCTAGCTCAGATTTTGGGAGGATCCTGAAGAAACTGTGGGACAAGAAAAGTAACAGGCTGCTTACTAAACTGAAGATCTACAGAGCAGTCTTGTGACTACATTGTTGTATGCCTGTGAAATGTAGACCAATCAAAATCGAAGCAATTCCACTTGTAATTGTCTCAGGGAGATCCTGAAGGTTACCTGACAAGACAAAGTACCAGATAATGAGTTCTCTCTAAAGCTGAGCTGCCAAGCATCCAAACCTTATTGCAGAAAGCGCAACTCCAATGGTCTGACCATGTAGTGTGAGTGCCAAATGAATGCTTACTCAAAAAACATATAGAAAACTTCACAAGATAAGTACTTAGATGATGGTCAGAAGAAATGATGTGAAGAACTCTCAAGGTATCTCTGAAGAACTTTTAAAAATTTTTTTATTAAAGCCTTTTATTTGCAAAACATATGCATGAGTAATTTTTCAACATTGACCCTTGCAAAACTTTCTGTTCAAAATTTTTCTCACTGAAGAACTTTTAATACTGATTGTGAGATGTGGAAAATCTGGCACAGGACCATCCAGCATAAATGTGCTCTATGAGCAAAGCAAAATCATAAAAACACAAAGGAAACATGAGCTGTGCAAATCCAGGGCCACTTCCACTCCAAATGTTCTAATAGACCTCTTGTGCCAGCAAACACTATAAATCAGAATTTGGTTATTTTGTGGGATTGATTAGACTTCAGAAGTGATGAAGAAAATGTCAATAACACAAATTAAATTGAGGAGTCTCATATATACTTTTTTTTTCAGAACCCTATTTGTTAAACATTTACCAGCATACTACTGATCCATGGGATTCCTTTATTTGTGTGTATGTCTCAGGTAGATTTTGAGCTCTTTGAGAAAAGGGATTACTTTATTATTTGCTTTACCAATGCTTGATGTGTAATAAGTGCTAAATAAATGGTTTTTAAATATTCATTTCTTTCTTTAAGATACCTTGAAAATTGACTCCTGGGTAGTTACCTCCAACTAGAATTTCTTCCTTGTATGTATTTTTATTATCATATTATTATAGCGCTGAGGAGATAGAATTCAAGTATATCACTGTCATCAGTAAAAAAAAAAAATTGTCCTTTTCCAACTGATTTCTTGTTCCAGATTTATCTGCAAATATACTCAAGATTATTTAGCTCAACTGTCAGTGGAGTTGTGAACCATTCTAGAGAGAAATTTGGAATCATGTTCAAAGGACAATCAAACTTTATATATCTTTTGAGTCAGCAACACCATTTGCTAGGTTTTTATCATGAAGAGATCATTAAATAAAAAGACCTAAATGCACAAAAATATTTATAGCAGCACTTTTTGTGGTGCCTAAGAGTTGAAAATTAAGGAATCAATTTGGAAATGGTTAGATAAGTTTTAGTATATGAATGTAATGTAAGAATTGTTCTGCAAGAAATGAAGAGCAGGGTGATTTCAGAAAAGCCTGGAAAGTCATACATGAACTGATGCTGAGTGAATTGAGCAGAACCAAAAGAAAAACATTTGCAATAACAGCAAGATGATGTGATGGTCAACTGTGATGGACTCAGCTCTTTTCAACAATGAGGTGATTCAAGGCAATTCCAATAGACTTGGGATGAAAAGTGCCATTAAATCCAGATATTGAACAGTGGAAACTGAATATGGATCAAAGCATAGTATTTTCATTTTTTTATTGTTATTTTTTTCTTTCTCGTGTTTTTTCCCTTTCTGATCTGAGCAGCAGGATGAATATGGAAGTATGTTTAGAAGAATTGCACATATATAACATATTGGATTGTTCGTTATTTTGGGAAAAGGGAAATGAGGTGAAAAATGTAAGACAAAAAGTTTTGCAAAAATGGATGTTGAATACTATCTTTGCATGTATTTGGAAAAAGAAAATAACTATTTAAATTTTTTTAATTTAAAGCAATTTTTAAATGGTTGAAAAAGCTATGATATATGAATGTAATGGAATACTACTGTGCAATAAGATTTGATAAGCAGGTGAATTTCAGAAAAACTGGGAAAGGCCTACATGAACTGCTGCAAAGTGAAATGAATTGAACAAGGAGAGCATTTTACATGGTAACATCAACATTATGTGATGATCAGCTATGAATAACTTGGCTCTCTCCAGTAATACAATGATCCAAGACAAGTCAAAAGAACTCATAAGGAAAATGCTATCCACATCAAGAAAAAGAATTGATGGACCCTGATTGCAGAGCAAAGCATACTATTTTCACTTGTTAAATCTTTTTGTGTTTTGTTTTTCCTTTTGGTTTTTGTTTCTTCTTTTCCCCCTCTTCCCCTCTACTGTAAAAACATTTTCTTATTTCTTTTATATGAGGTAACTTACCCCATTCTACCTCTCCCTTTCCCTTTCACCCAGTACATTACTCTCTTACTCCTTAATTTTATTTTTGTACATATCATCCCTCTATATTCAACTCACACCTGTATCTTCTGTCTATATGTACTCCTTTTAACTGCTCTAGTAATGAGAAAGTTCTTATGTAATAATGTAAAGAGTTTAATCTTTTTAAGTCCCTTAAGATTTCCCTTTCCTCTTTACCTTTCTATGCTTCTTTGGAATCTTGTATCTGACAATCAAATTTTCTATTCAGGTCTGGTCTTTTCATCAACAATGCTTGAAAGTCCTCTATTTAATTATTCTTTTCCTCCCTTCAGAATTATACACACTTTTACTAAGCAAATGATTGGTTGTAAGCCTAGTTCCTTTGCTTTCCAGAATATCATATTCTAAGCCATTGATTCCTTTAATATGGAAGCTGCCAAATCTTGTGTTATTCTGGCTGTGGCTCAGTGATACTTGAATTATATCTGACAAGCTGCTTGTAATATTTTCTCATTGACTTACATGAACTGATGCTGAGTGAAATGAGCAGAACCAGGAGATCATTATACACGGCAACAACAGTAGTATATGACGATCAATTCTGATGGACATGGCTCTCTTCAACAATGAAATGTTTCAAACCACCTCCAATTGTTCACTGAAGAAAGCCATATACACCCAGAGAGAGGGATGTGAAATGTGGACCACAACATAACAATCTCATACTCCTTGATTGATGTTTGCTTACATTGTGTTTCCTTTATCTGATATATCGTTTGTGTAGACAAGATTTTTCTTGCACAACAATGACAAGTTTGGAAATATGTATACATATATTCGATTTGCCAATATTTTAACATAATTAACATGTAGTGGATATCCTGCCATCTAGGGGAGGGGTGGGGAGTTGGGGGAAAAATTTGTAACGGAAAGCTATGTAAGGGTTATTGTTGAAGAATTACCCACACATGTTATGCAAATAAAATAAAAAAAAATTTAAAAAAAAAGCTTTAATAAAAAAGAAAAGAAAACTGAAAAAAATATTTTCTCATTGACTTGGGAGCTCTGGAATTTGGCTGTAATATTTCTAGGAGTTTTCATTTTAAGATTTCTTTCAGGGGGTGATCAATGAATTCTATCAATTTCTACTTTGTCCTCTAAATCTAGACTATCAGGACAGTTTTCCTTGATAATTTCTTGAAAGATAATGTCTAAGAGACTCTTTTTTTTTTTAATTTTGCTATCAGGTAGTTCAATATTTTTAAAATTATCTCTCTTGGATCTATTTTCCTGGTCAGTTGTTTTTGCAGTGGAATATTTCATTGTCTTCTATTTTTTCACTTATTTGGTTTTGTTTAATTGTTTTTTGATTTCTCATAAAGTCATAAGTTTGCATTTGCTCAATTCTAACTTTAAAGGAATTATTTTCTTCAGTGAGCTTTTGTACCTCTTTTTCCATTTGGCCAATTCTATTTTTTTAAGTTTTTTTTTTTCAGTGATTTTTATTAACTTATTTTATCATTTGGCCAATTCTGTTTTTTAAGGCATTCTTCTCCTCATTAGCTTTTTATACCTTTTTTATCATTTGGCCTAGTCTGTTTTTTAAGGTGTTATTTTCTTCAAAAAAATTTTTCTATCTCCTTTACCACAATGTTGATTCATTTTTTATGATTTTCTTAAATCACTCTTATTTCTCTTTCTAATTTTTCTTCTATGTCTCCTTATTTTTTAAAATTATTTTTTGTGCTCTTTCATGATATGAGACCAATTTATAATTTTCTTGGAGGCTTTGAATGTAGGAACATTGACTTTGTTATCTTCTTCTGAGTGTTTTGATGTTCCTAATTGTCATTGTAACTTTTTATGATCAGATTTTTTTTTCTGTTGTTTGCTCATTTTCCCAGCCTTTGTCTTGACTATTAACTCTGTTAAAATAGGGCTTTGTTTCCAGGCTGGAGGGTTCACTGTTTCAAATTTTAGGGGATTTGTGCAGTTGTTTTTAGAGATATTTCTAGGGACCTGCAAGTTTTTAATTCTCCCAAGGTGGTGTGATAAAGGGAGAGGTGTATTTACTACTCTCCTCATCTGTGCAACCATAAGCATTCTTTTCTGCCCTGGAATTGTAACCAGGACCCCCATTCCATTGCAGCTGCAAGCTCTGATGTGATAGTGCTTCTCCTTGCCCTGATCCTACTACCAAGGACTACACCTGGGATCCAAATATGGGCAAAGCAACAGAGCTCTGCCTTGGTACTTAAAAGGAGAACCATATAATCCCCTTCTGACCAGTTCAACCCCCATATCATCTGTGGGCAGAGAGCTCCAGAAGCAGCCACTGCCACTGTTAATTCAGTTCTCCCAAGGCCTATTCTTGTTTTGCTGAGGCTGAGGCTGTGCTGGCATGGACTGTGCTTCACTCTCACCCAGGTTCAACAGACCTTTCCTGCTGACCTTCTAAATTCTTTGTCTGGAAAATTATTTCATCCCATCCTTTTGTGAATTCTGCTGCTCCAAGAATTGCTTTATGGAATTATTTAAGGGTGTTTGAAGGGATGTGGGGGAGAGCTCAAGGGAGTGCTACCTTTTCCCCATCATCTTTGCCCCACTCCAAATACAATTAAATACTCTTAAATATAATTAAATACTATTATACACAAAATACTATTAAAAAGATTATTGACTCAACTGGATCTCACATCAAAGTCTCTGTAAGCTTGGTTTCTCAATTGCTTTTTTGATATTTCGTGAGAGTGCACTATTTGTAATATATAAAAGAACAACATAAATACATTATGATTAATAATGAAAAAGATAACTCTGAGATTACCATCTTGGGTGACTAGTGGTATCATTGACATAAAGAAAGTTAAAAAGGGAAACCTTTGTGTGTGTGTGTGTGTGTGTGTGTGTGTTCCTCTTATGGGAATGCCAATTTCCACAAGCTTGTGCTATACTATCACAATAGTGAGGAATGCTTCAGAGGAATGACTTTGCACAGGATTATTAAACTTTATTTCTGTATGAGCCAAAAACTGATGAACAGCCTATAAGAGACTTTGACTCAGTTGAAAACTGAAGGAATAAAGACTCTAATTAAATCTCAAAAGTTATCTGGACTTTTGTTTATTTTAAAAATTATTTCACCAGAGATCCTAAGGTTCATAGATCTAACTGTATGCTACTAGTGAGGAGCCTAAATGTTAGAAAGAGCAATCATTTCCCAGATCCTATGTGAGCTATTTGCAACTACACATTATGTTAGTTTCAACACAGCACTGATGTGGAAGGACAGGCATATGATTGAGAAATAATGCTTAATAATGAGGTAATCTTGGCTCTTGAGATTCCTAGAGGTCAAACACTTCCCATGGTGCCAAGGCACAGGAGGTACACCCAAGTGATTTGATGTCATGGTGACATGACAAAATAGAATCGAATCGAACAGTAAACAACCCTGCAATAGTTGAGAAAGCCTAGATAACAGAGGCTTATTATGGAATTTGGTTTTGGCAGATTATCTGTTTTCTAAGACAGAATTTACCTTTTACCTTATTGTATCTTACCTCACCTTGTATCCCTGGAATTGTTTTTCCATGTTCATTTAGCTCAGCCTTCCCCCCTCCTTTCCCAATCATATAGTGCTTAATCTTAGTGCCTTCCCTCCAAGACTAACATATATCTAGCTATCTCCATATAGATGTATATAGAGATAGATATTGAGATATATCTACATAGATAATAGATACATCTATTCATAGATATATCTAAATCTGTATGTATTTATGGGGAAAGGAAAAGAGAGAGAGAGAGAACGAGAGAGAGAGAGAAGAGGAGAAAAGAGAAGAGAAGGGGGGGAAGGAGGGAAGAAAGGAAGGAAGGAAGGAAGGAAGGAAGGAAGGAAGGAAGGAAGGAAGGAAGGAAGGAAGGAAGGAAGGAAGGAAGGAAGGAAGGAAGGAAGGAAGGAAGGAAGGAGGGACAGAGATCTTGATTGTACATGCATGTTAGGTGGCACAGTAGACAGAGCACTGGATCTGGAGTCAGGAAGACTCATCATTATGAGTTCAAATCTGGCTTCAAACATTCATGAGCTCTATGACCTTAGTCAGGTCACTTAACAATGTTTACCTCAGCTCCTCATCTGAAGAAAATGACAAATCACTCTAGTATTTTTGACAAGAAAACTCCAATGGAGCCAATTACCTCACACTCAAAAAAAAAAAAGAAGAAGAAGAAGAAGAATTAATCAGCAGAGTAATGAAATTTCAGATGATTGAATCATCCTGGAGGGGGTAGGATTTTCTGGATCAGAAACCAAGCAGAGCTGCCTCTATGGGCAATGAAGAGCATGTGTCAGATAGAGACATTGCCCTGTAGGGAGACACAAAGATCCAGTGATATCATAAGGCTCTCCTATGATGCTCTGCTGGTTCTGATCATTTGGTCCTGTATAAATTCATAATACTCAAGATTCTCTGAAATCATCTGTCATTCCTTACAATGTAAAAGCACTCATATAGCATAATTGATTCAGTCATTCTCCAATTGTTTCAGAAGATTCTAATTTTATTTCTTCCCTTTTTAATCTCCACTTCAGGGAAATTTGTTTTGGGACTATTCTCTTGTAGGAAGTATATTAATCTTAATACTATTTGTTTCCATGTTGAGTATGATGTATTTCCATACTGAACTCTCTCTGTGTGTATGTGCACGTATGTATGTTCAACCTTCCTTAATCCTATGGCACAGTGGATAGATAGAATGTTAGGCTTGGTATCAGGAAGATATAAGTTAAAATCTTGTCTCAAACATTTACTTGCTATTTGATCCTGAGCAAGTCATCTAATCTCTCTGTCTCTCAGTTTCCTCATTTGCAAAATTGAAATAAAAGCACTTACTTCACAAGGTGATTGTAAGGTCCAAATGAAATAATACTTGTTTAGTGCTTCTGCATAATTCATAGCATATAATAAGTGCTTAATAAATACTTCTATCAATTCAAGGCATTCTCCAATCGATAAATGGTCAAAGGATACGAACAGACAATTTTCAGAGGATGAAATTAAAACTATTTGTAGTCATATGAAAAGGTGCTCCAAATCACTATTGATCAGAGAAATGCAAATCAAGAGAACCCTGAAGTACCACTACACATCTGTCAGATTGGCTAAAATGACAGGAAAAGATAATGACGGATGTTGGAGGGGATGTGGGAAGGCTGGGACACTGATGCATTGTTGGTGGAGCTGTGAACAGATCCAGCCATTCTGGAGAGCAATTTGGAATTATGCTCAAAAAGTTGTCAAACTGTGCATACCCTTTGACCCAGCAGTGTTTCTACTGGGCTTATATCCCAAAGAGATCTTAGAAGAGGGAAAGGGACCCACCTGTGCAAGAATGTTTGTGGCAGCCCTTTTTGTAGTGGCTAGAAACTGGAAACTGAAGGGATGCCCATCAATTGGAGAGTGGCTGAATAAATTATGGTACATGAATGTTATGGAATATTATTGTTCTATAAGAAATGACCAGCAGGACGATTTCACAGAGGCCTGGAGAGACTTGCATGAACTGATGCTGAGTGAAATGAGCAGAACCAGGAGATCATTATACACGGTAACAACAATACTATATGATGATCAATTCTGATGGACATGGCTCTCTTCAACAATGAAATGTTTCAAACCAGTTCCAATTGTTCAGTGAAGAAAGCCATATACACCCAGGGAGAGGGATGTGAAATGTGGACCACAACATAACATTTTCATGCTCTCAAAAATAAATAAATAAATAAATAAATACTTCTATCTATCCTTTTTTCATTCCATTTCAGATGAGTTTCACCTGATGCCTGCCATCTACCCTTTCCTCCATGTTTGTATATTCTTCTTTGATACCTCAATTATTAGAAGTTGTAAATTCTACTCCTTTCTTTCATCTATCTACAATAACACATTCCTTTTATCTTCTTTTTTTCAAATGTTAAAAATATTATTACTTTGTTCTTATTATTTTATTATGTTATTTATTTATATTATTATTTTTATTTTATTTTTAACTCCACTATACTTCGAAGCCATTGAAGTTGTGCTTCTTCTCTCCCTATTAGAATATTAGCACTATCTCACCATATAGTTAAATTCAATCGGTCAAATAAATTTACCTTTCTAGGTTTCATAGGACTTTGTTTATATCCAGTTTCTGATCAGCATTGGCATTTGCATTGGAAATGTTCAAATGTCCTCTATTCTATTAAAAATCTATTTTTACTCCTGTAGGATTATAAAATTATATTCAGTTTTTCAGGGCAAGTTATTTTTAATTGTAAGCCTATCTGTTTTACCTTTTGAAGTATTGTTTTCCAAGACCTTCTTTCATTTAAAGTAAAAGCTGCCAAATCTTATGTGATCTTGATTGTACTTGAATTGCTTCTTCCAGGATGCTTGCAGCATATTTTCTTTTATATGGGAACTTTGGATTTTGGCTATAACATTACTGGGACTTTTTAGGAAAAGTATCTTTAAGTTATCTTTCGGGTAATGATTGGTAAATTATTTGTATACTTATTTTGCCCATTGGTTGTATTATATCTAGAGAGTTTTCACTTATTATCCTTCAAAATATAAAGTCTTGAATTTTTTTACATTATGATTTTAAAGGAGTCCAATGATTTTTAATTTTCTCTTCTTGTCCTGTTTCCCAGGATTTTTTTTTAAATACAAACTATCTTCTGTTTCTTCCAATTTTTCAGTCTTTTGACTTTAAAAAATATTTTTAGTTGTCTTGTGGAGTAATTGATTTCTGTTTTGGCTATTCTGGTTTTCAAAGAATCCATTTCTTAAGAAAGGTTTGCCATTATTGTAGGCACAGCTCTAAAGCCAACACTTTCTTAGTAAAGGTTTGATGTTTGAACAAAATGAGGCATCCTCAAGGCACTGAACAAAGGAGGAGGTTTACTTTGTCTTGACACAACAAAGGTACTCATGAAGGATAAAGTAGCACTTAACTTCTGTGGATGTGGTGAGTGTGTGTGTGTGCATGTGCATGCTCACATACACACACACACACAGACACACACACATACACACACCATGCCTCTTGTCTCAATTTGGAAATTAATTCTGGTCAATCAGATATCAAGATATAACATTACTCATGTAATCTTGAGCACCCACCAAGTATAAGAGACCACAACTACACGAGCTTGGATCTTTTTTGCCCTCAGACTAGGAAGATGCATCAGGGAATATGAAGCCTATCAGATTGAATCAGAATTAGGGAAACTGTCTCTGGAAACTGGTGTCTAGTCCTACCATTTACCACCCCTTGGTGGCAAGATTCTAATGATCTTTCAGAGGATCTTCCACCATTTAAATAACTACACGGTTTTCCAGTCATGACTAAGGGAGGAAGGAAGAAATAAATAAAAACAAACAGAACAAAAGCAAAATTAAAAAATGGAGAAGTACAAAAGCCAGAAACCATAAGCCTTTCTATTTTTCTTCAGAAAGAGTAAGCCTCAGAATCACACAAATTTGATCTATATGAAGTGTGATGAAGTTCACAGTTGGTTTCCTAATGCAAAGTGGTAATACTGAACAAGAGAAGCAACAAAAATGTCAGAATTACAGCACAAATGATCATATATCAGTAAAGTTACACACTTCTTCTCTTGATGTGGTGATGAAAATAGGAGTAGCTCTAAAAGTATGGTCTCTGCAAAAATACTTCTGTCATAGTCAAGAATTCTTCTGCTTGAATCAAGAGAACACTGTACACAGAAACAAGATAATGTGATGATCAACTGTGATGGACTTGGTTCTTTCCAACAATGAGGTGATTCAAGGTAATTTCAATAGATATGGGATGAAAAATGTCAATTGTAATCAGAGAGAGAACTATGGAGACTGAATGTGGATCAAAGCAAATTTTTGTTGTGGTTTTTTGTTTGCTTGGGTTTTTTTTTTTCTTTTGTTTTTTTTGTTTTTGTTTTTACTTTGCACAGCACGATAAATATAGAAATATGTTTAGAAGATTTGCACATGTTTAACCTATATTGGATTGCTTACTTTCTAGGGGTGGGCAGAAAAGAAGTAGGGAGGAAGAAAAATCTAGAACACAAAGTTTTTCAAAGGTCAATGTTGAAAACTATCTTTGTGTGTATTTGGAAAAAATAAAATATTATTTTAAAAAAATTTAAAGAATTCTTCAGCTTGCATCAAAGTTATTCATAAAATGGCTGAGGTCATAAGTCTCTTTCAAGGAACCTATTCTATCATCTAATTTTTATTATTGTTATTGAAAGTTCCCCTGTACCATTACCCATTCAGATTTCCCTGGACCACCTACAAAAATCTCCCCTTCTTGAAAATGATATGAAAGTAATGATACAAAATATTTGCTCCCTTAAGAGGCAACTGTGGAAGGGCTGCTCCTTTTTTCCATAATATCTAAATAATGACTTACCTTCTCCTTCATCCAATAATTCAGAATTACCACAAAATTAGCTAAGAAATCAACTTTTTCCAAGTACACACCCATCATCATTATATAGGCAACAATTTCACTCTCATCATTCTTGTAAAAAGCAAGACACCTCCTAACAATACTATCCTTAGTAGCCCAAATCATTCCTGAGAAATTTATTGAACCATCCCAAATGAAAGGAAGCCTGCCAATTAATGGGGGTTGGGAGGTTTTGCTGACTTACTTCTCCAGGACAAGTGTTCATTTCTAGTCATGGAGATGAAAGAAACTTAATTATTTTATTTTATTTTATCAGATCATCTTACAACAACCCATTACTACCTGTGAAGAGGCAGATAGCACCCACAAGCTTTCAGACAGGGAACTGAGCAAAGTCATCAAGCTTATCTCTGCAGTTGTTCCTGACCTTGTTAATGTTTAGATACATCTGAGGGAGCAAGGATCTTGAGGCTAAGAAAAATATGGAGAGGATCACGCAGAAATCTGTTCAAAAATGGTTCATTCTTATCAGGTAAGACTTCCTTGAGAGTGGACCCAAGAAAAACACAAAAATATTTCCCCTCTCCAGGGTAGTATCTTTTTGTCATGGACATAGCTTCTGGAAGTCTTACATAAGTGGTCAAGATGCATAATGATGCAACTTTTCATCAGTAATGACAACCCTCTCACCTTGAGATCTGTTTTGATAATAGGGACAGGTTGAGAGCTACTTGGTTTAGGAATAGTTGTCCTGTCCTTGGCAAAGGGAATCATGTGATTCTGTGCCCAGAATCATCATCTGAATATCCAAATTAATACTAGATTCACTCCCCAAACTCTCTCAATCTCTGCTGCTCTTGAAATTGCTCCAATCTGGGGTTTTTTGTTTTTTTTTTTGTCTCTGAAGGGTGCTGAAATGCCCCCCAAGTGAAATTTCTCCACTGGTCTTATCCCAAGCAGGGAGACCTTTGTTTATGTAATACTGTGCTCTGCAAGCCCCAAATCCCTTGACCACACCCATGACCACTGCTCAGAACTAGTAGAGATGAAGAATTTTTCTCCCTTATCCCTCAAGGGTATCTCACTTGCCAGCCATGCAGCATGCATTTCAACCAACTGGAAGGACTTGCCGGTAGCCCTATTTCTGTTACCAGATTAGTGGCTGTTGAAATCAGTTTGCACATGCCTCTCTTGCAGAGGATGGAACTATCAGATAACCAGGGAATGTTGTATTCCTCAGGAACTAGGTCTCTATACAGGTTGGGCCAGTGGAGGATGCAGGAATCTAGGGAAGGGACTAGGGACACCAGTCCTTGACAAAGCCAGCAGTCTGAAGAGCATTAATACCAGAGGGATTCAGATAATTATATATAATTTCTGTTTAGCAATAGAAGCCTCCTATACTCTACCCATAAGACTTCAGCCAACCTATAATAATTAATTCTGAACAAAGGGCGATTGTATCTTTTAATTTGTCCAATAGAAATCAGGTCTTGTAAGAGGTAAACAGCTGCTTTTTCTTTTCTTTTTTTTCTTTTTAAAAAATGTTTTATTTACAAAAAACAAAATAAGAAAAAAGAAAAACAGAAGAGGCATACAAAACAAAAGAGAACATTGTCATGTGCCTAGCAAAATATCAGGAGGATTCAAAATATATAACAACAAATAATGCCAGTTTAAGAAAGTATATCTGTCTATATCTAAGCAGAAGAAATTATATTTATGAATGTCCATGTTCTTTTTATTTTCTTGTAAATTGTTTTATTGTTCTCTGCTACACACCTTTTTTACTTTGTTCTTTCCCTTCCTTTCATCCTCCCTCATCCCCAATCAAGGTATAGTTAAGAAAAGATATATTACGTATACATAAGCAGATATATACATACATATCCCCCACAAATACACACATCCCCCTCCCCCCACACACATCTTTACTATCCTTGCTGAATCTTTGCTTTAATTCTACTCCTTAAGTAATCTCACTATTACTTAACCTCCCCCCATCCATGGATTCTTCCCTTGTCTTCTTCCCTCTCCCTTTGCTTCCCTGTCCTCTCGGGCCTCCCCCTTATTTCTTTATAGATTTTAGAGGGTGCTATACCCTTCACAGAATATTTGTAGTGAACAACTGCTTTTTCAAAAGCAGTATAAATGAATGGCTGCTCTGGAAAACTTGGAGCTCTCAATGCCTAATAGAGACTGATTCTGGCCATTTCTTAATGCTTGCCAAAGATTCCATCCAGTCCGAGAGGCCTCTGGAAACATGGTTCTTGCAGGGTTGTTAAGGGGAAAGACTGCTGGCCAGCTTGACATCTTCCAGGAGCTTACAGCTTCCAGGATTGTAGTCTCTTCTGAGTTCCAGTTTAAAAAACACTGACTTTTGAATGACTGGGTAAATGGGGGACCATCATGAAATCCAGATGGGAAATGGGGGTTTTACAAAATCTAAAGAATTTAATGTCTTAAGAAAAGATAATGACGAATGTTGGAAGGGATGTGGGAAAACTGGGACACTGATACATTGTTTGTGGAACTGTGAATGGATCCAACCATTCTGGAGAGCAATTTGGAATTATGCTCAAAAAGTTATCAAACTGTGCATACCCTTTGACCCTGCAGTGTTTCTACTGAGCCTATATCCCAAAGAGATTTTAAAGGAGGGAAAGGGCCCCACATGTGCAAAAATGTTTGTGGCAGCCCTTTTTATAGTGGCTAGAAACGAGAAACTGAATAGATGTCCATCAATTGGAGAGTGGCTGAATAAATTATGGTATATGAATGTTATGGAATATTATTGTTCTGTAAGAAACAACCAGCAGGATGATTTTAGAGAGGCCTGAAGAGAGTTATACGAACTGAAGTTCAATTCATTATTAGTATCTCGTTTCATTCCAACAGTGTTCCTGAATTAAGAGAGACTAGCTTTAGAGCTGCAGAATTCATTTCTTTTAGGCATTCACAAGTCCTTACAGAAAATCCTTTTTTTTCTCTTTGAGTATTTTTATAATTGTCATAAAATAACTTGCTCCTGCTTTAGGAAAAACTTTGCTTTTATGAGTTATGTCACCATCCTTTAAACCCAAGTATTCCTTGGTCAAATAGCTTTGGGAAAATGTAGAGTCTGGATTTCAGAATTAGGACCCAGGTAGACACTTTCAGGCTCTCTCCAAACTGTCAGATTAAGCAGAAATACTTAATATGGCTTATCTGAACAGCACTTAGACAATTCTATTTAATTTATTTTTGTTCTGTTCTGCTTTAAAAAGTTTGTTGCTTTTTGCCGTTTTCAAAGATCTCCTCAAAGATGTTTCTCAAGCATGTATTAAGATCATTTAAGATTCCTTGTAGATATAACCACACAGACAGTTCAGTAATCTGAGAATGATATCAAATGAAACATTAAAAAATATATATATATATACATATATATATATGCTCACAAAAGGTATTTGCAATTGACATAGAAGATGTCAACTTGAGAGTCAAAAATAGAAGAGGTATTCCTTTTAGATAGTAGTGTTTTATCATTATTTTTAATTTTTTTGAATGAATGAATAAATGAATGAAAAAGCATTTATTAAGGGTTTGCCATGTTTTAAGAGGTGTGCTAAATATTAGAGATTCAAATACAAAATGATCCAGCCATAAGAACAGAGATCTAGAGCTCAAATGGACTTTCCTTTAGAGATCATAGAGTCAAGCCCTTTCTTTTTTACAAGTGAAGAAAGAAAAATCAAGAGATGTTGAGCTATCAACTCCCATCTGGACCCAGTGAATCATGTTCCAGGTCCAGTGTTCTATCAACTACACTAGGCAGTGTCTCAAAGCAATTTTTTCCTTTGAGGAAGTTGTATTTGACTACACAGAGGCAGCATACATAGGGTAATAGTTATCCTTAGTAGTTAACTCAATGTAGTGATGAATTTCACTTGAAAATTATTTTTCCCCTTTGTATGATATCCTTCTTCAGTAAGATTTTGGCCAATAGAAATTCCATTTTTCTGCTATTAAGGGAGTTGCTGTTCTTACATCCTCAAAAAATTTTGGAGCCTCATCTCCATAAGTAAAGTTTGGTGATGATCTATTCCTTGAGTTTAGGACATGTTGGACTAGGAAGGAGTAGAAGGTGAGGCAAGGAATGAAGTTTTAGGGAATAAAACAGGAAAATTTTATCATCAAACACATCAGATAATTTCTTTAACAAAGATTGTTTAGGCAATCTATTATAATGTTTCTCATATCAGTTTCAAAATATCAAAAATAATATGGAAACCTTAGTCATTTTTTGCTACTTTGTCATTAAAAAAACAAGAACAAGTTCCCTGGTAGGTCTTAAAGTAATCTGTGTTTACTAAATGTAGTTCTTTTAGTATATATTGATTCAATTATTAAAAGGCAGTCTGACTATTCCCTCCTGACCTTTTATGTGATTATCATTATTTATAGACAAAAAATTAACACCCAACATATTGTCAAAGCATAGAATCACAAATACATCATAAAAATAAGCACATGAGCCATGGACTTTATTATGCTTATAGATTTGCACTATTCAGGCACTAAGTGAAGTTACCCTGGCAATGATTTTTTGCTGTTATTATATCATTAAATTATCTGCATCATCCATAGGAGAAATTCACTATCACATGCCCAAAAACATTATTGGATGTTTTTCTCCCTAATTCAGTCTAATTAATTTTGTTTTTCTGCATCTTTATAATTTATTATTAATTTCTTAATGATTCAATTTGAATGCTTCAGTAATCTGAGAAAGTACAAGGTGACCCAAAGAGAAAATTGATCTTTAATTATCATTGCTTTCATAGAACATTCTGTTTTTGTAAAGCATGTCACAATCACTGATGACTTCATCCACAGAACATCTCAGGGGAAGAAAATACATCCATTAACCTGGCACTTAGCAACAAGGATAGCGTTTTACTTATGATGCTCAATACTTCTACAATGATCTGCCATCTCTTCAGCAGAAGAATGACTTTTATGACTGGTGAAAATGAATTACAATTCTGAAGACAGCTTCCCTTTGATAATGTCAATGATTTTGCCATATGGATTATCAGTAGAGAGAAGAAACTTTCCATGCATCTTTGGAGTCCTGGGGTCCTGTTTTTGAAAAACAAATTTTCTGTTTAGTTCTGGTCTTTTCAATAGAAATAATTTAAATTCCCTTACTTCAATGAAGATTTATCTCCTCCCCTGAAAGATGATGCTTAGTCTCACTAAGTAGTTGATTCCTGTTAAAATCCGAGGGCCTTTGTTTTCTGAAACCATGATATTCCAGGCCCTCTGATCCTTTATTGTAAAAGCTGTGATGCTGAATAATCCTGACTGTGACTCCTCAATACTTGAATTGTTTTTTTTGTTTTGTTTTGTTTTGTTTTTTTTTGGGGGGGGTTCCTAGCAGCTTGCAATATTTTTTCCTTGAGATTATAGTTCTGTAATGAGATGATTCAGGCCAGTTCTGATGATCTTGTGATGATGAGAGCTATCTATGCCCAGAGAGAGACTTGTAGGAACTGAGAGTGGATCACAACATAACATTTTCACTTTTTTTGTTGTGGTTTGTTTGTAATTTATTTTCTCTCTCTTTTTTTTTTTTTTTTTTTTTTACTTTTTGATCTGATTTTTCTTGTACAGCAAGATAATTATATAAATATGTATGCCTATATTTAATTTAATATATACATTTTACCATGTTTAACATATACTGGATTATATGCCACCTAGGGGAGGGGGTGGAGGAAAAGGGAGGAAACATTGAAACATAAGGTTTTTCAAGGGTCAATGTTGAAAAATTATCCTTGCATGTGTTTTGAAAATAAAAATCTTCAATTAAAAAAAAAAGAGATTATAGTTCTGGAGTTTTCCTTGTAAATTCTTTTTCTAGAGATGATTAATGACTATTCTACTCTTTGGTTCTAGTATATCAAGGCAGTTCTCTTTGATGATCTCTTGAAAAATGCTATCCAGGTTCTTTTTTTTTTTTTTTCTCTCTCTTTTTTCTTTTTTGGTCTTCAGGTAAACCAATAATTTTTAAATTGTCCTTCCTGGATTTATTTTCCAAGTCAGCTGTTTTTCCAATGAGGTATTTTACATTTTCTTCCTTTTTTTCATTCTTTTTAGTTTGTTTGACTGATTCTTAATGTCTCATAAAGTCATTAGCTTTCATTTGCCCAGTTCTAGTTTTTGATGTATGATTTTCTTCAGTTAGCTTTTGCTACTCTTTTTCCATTTGGTTAATTCTACTTTTCAAAGTGTTTTCTTCAGTGGAATTTTTTTTTTTTTTTTTTTTTGCATTTGGCCAATTTTATTTTTTAAGGAATTGTTTTCTTCAGTCAATTTTTGGCCTTCATTTCCCAAAATGTTGGCTGTCTCTTGCATATCTCTCATTTCTTCTCCCAATTTGTCTTCTACCCCTCTTGTTTGCCTTTTAAAATTTTATATGAACACTTCCAAGGAGCCTCTTTGGGTTTGAGACCAATTCATATCACCCTTTGAGATTTCCCAGGTGGGCATTTTGGTTTTTTCTGAGTTAGTGTTTTGGCCTTCCCTGTCACCTTGGCTGTTCTTGTTCATTTTTTTTTTCTTTATTTCTTCTTTCCTATTTTGTGACTTTTAAGGTCAAGCTCTGATTCTGGGGTACAGGAAACCTGTCCCAAGTTTCTTGTGCAGCTCTGAACCTTGGCTTTGAGCACAGGGGCTCTTTATGTGTGATGTGTTGCTCACAGCAGGGGTAACCCTACCTGGTCTCTCCAGGCAACATCCTGGTTTCCCCAGGACTGGTAATTTGCCTTCTTCGATAGGACCTGACTCTTCCTCACTGGTCTGCTCTGAGTCGGTTGCTGATTTGCTATGACTAAGACCCTTCCTCTGGCTTTCCCAAAAACCATCTGAACTGAGCTGAACACCCCTTTCATTCCAGTGAGACTGACTTTCTTGAAGTCCTTCTAATCTATCCTGAACTGGAGGTTTCATTCTGTCAGATTCTGTTCAGAGACTTGGTTTCATGTGGTTTTCAAGGGAAACTGGGAAAACTCTAGCAGTTTCCTGGCTTTACTCTACCATATTGGCTCCCCCACTCCCCACTCCAACTCCCTTTTACTATTATTTTTAAAGATAACATGATACTGACTGAAAACAAGCCCTAGAATACTACAGGGCCTTCTAATTGAGATTCATGACCATGCAAAATAAATCATCTTAATAATCCACAAAGGAAAAATCAAATGGATATATATTATTCCTTGCTGATTTTATGTCATGTGGTTGGATGGGCTCAGCAGCTCAAGTATACATATATTCTAGACAATGCATTGGATCCAGAATTGAATGTAATGAAAAGAGCAGATTTCATATAGAAAATTACATAAGGGCTTCAGTGATCCCAAACTCCTTATTGACACAGAACTCCATCTTTTTAATACCAATATTCTCTGATTTGAGATACATTACTGTAAATCATAAATTTCAAAAATTACAATTATAGATTACCAAAAAGCCAGTGCAAACATTTACGGTGGGCATGAAAAATGAGTTGTGTGCAAGAAGTAAAAGATGTCATCCAGAAATTCAACTATGTATTATACTCATATTATTCTTCAACTATCATCAAGACAAAACAAATTCAATTTACCCTATTTCCATACATGTATCTCGGATGAATTCTTCTCCTTTGTAAGCTGTGTTTTTCTATCTTTCCACACATAGTAAATGTTTAATAAATGTTTGTTGACTTGACTTATTGGTTTGAAAACAGAGAAAATCTGTGTCTGTGATGGAAGCAAGCAGGTCAATGAAGAATTTTCTAAGATAGATAAGGTTCTCAACCATATTATTCTCCAACCATCATCAACAGAAAACAAATTCAACTTAACGTATTTCTACACATGTATCTCAGATGACTTACTGTCTTCCATTGAATTCTTTTCCTTTGCAAGCTGTGTTTTTCTATCTGTCCACACTTCAACATCACATCTCTCCCTGGAATTTCCCAGAGCAGCTAAGCTTCTCACCCTGGAATATCCATCCACCATCAAGAACCATCTTTTTTCCAAGCCTCCATTTTGGAGAAGGCTCCAAGTCAAGCAACTTTCATTCTTCTCTCAGCTATGTATCTGACATAATACCTGCCCCACATGGGTATTTTCATCAAACTCTCTTTTCCCTTACCCTTTTTCAGGTCTCTTTTATGTTGTGCTGTCACTCCCCACTAGAATGTAAGCTCCTTAAGGTAGGGATTGGGTTTTTTTTGTTTGTTTGTTTGTTTGTTTTGGGGGGAGGTGTATTTTTGTCTCTGGTGGTTTTGGCACACACTAAGCATTTAATAAATATCTATTATTTTGACTTGTCCACATATATTTTGTTTATATTTATTACAAACCTGCCTCCTCCATTAAAATGTAAACTCCTGGAGATAAAGGATTTTCTCATTCTTTGTATTTGCACATGTAATGTTTCACAACCATGATCATTCCCTGCCCTATCCCTCATCCCTTTTCCAAGAAGTGAAATACAATTTTTTTGGATTAGCCTTGGTCATTCAAATTACAAAGTTTTGTTTCGTTTTTCAATATATATTGTCACTTTTAAAGGCATTTTTCTTTCTTTTTATTTATTTTTAGGTTATACACATTCATTTTTTTAAACATATTTCCATATGAGTCATGTTGGGAAAGAAAAATCAGAACAAAGGGGGAAAAAAAAGGTGAAAATAGTAGGTGTTGATCTAGATTCAGTCTTTATAATTCTTTCTCTCCTGGATGCGAATGGCATTTTCCATCCAACATTTGTTGGAATTGCCTTGGATTGGATCATTGAATTGCTGAGAAGAACCAAGACTGCCATAGTTGATCATTATACAATCTTGCTGCTGTGTACAATGTTTTCCTGGTGCTGCTTGCTTCACTCAGTTCATATCAATTTTTCCAAACTTTTCTAAAATCAGCCTGTTGATCATTTTTTCTAAAACAAAAATATTCCTTTACTTTCTTATACCAGAACTTTTTCAGCATTCCCCAATTGATGGGCATGCACTTATTTTTCAATCATTTGCCACTACAAAAAGAGTTACTTCAAACATTTTTGCATATGTGGGTCCTTTTCCTTCTTTTATGACTTTTTTGGGCTATAGACCCAGTAGTACCAAATTACTCTCCAGAATGGTTGGTTTAGTTCACAACTCCCATCAATAATGCATTAGTACCCCTGCTTCCCCACATCTCCTCCAACATTTATTATAATCTTTTCCTACCTCAGAGTTATTTTCATATTCTTCATCATGGGTTTTCTGAAATTATAGCATTTACATTGTTATAATTAATGTATATTATTGTTTACTGCATTTTGCATCAATTCATATGTATCTTGCTATGCTTCTTGGTATTCAAAGTCCACTGTTTCTCCTGGTGACAGTAAACATGTATTCTCTCTCATTCTCTCTGCATATATAATATTCACAGAACACAAAACACTGGGAATAAAAGTACAAAAGTATGCCTTTTCCAATCTACATTTTTTTTTGGGGGGGGGAGAATAATTTGCACATATGTTCCATATGCATCATTATTGTTTTGTACTTAATACTTTTTCATGGAATTTGTTCATTCATTTGTCTAGCAGTCCTTTAGGGTGGGGACTATTTCTTTTCTGTGTTTGTAACCTTAGTACTTATCACAGTGCCTGGAAGGCAGTAGGCATTAGATAAATAAATGCTGATTGGTCCATTCTAGTTTGGAAAAGGACCAGAATCCCACCTCTACCCCCCCCCCCATTCTGACACTAAAATTTCCCCTGAACCAACCTTGGGAATTGATTGGTTTGGGAAGTCAAAGCTGAAGCTTTACTCCCCTTAATATAGCTTGCAGGTAACTTCTGGATGTATTGATGTGCCAAAGATCCTCCAGGTAAAGTTCTGGGTAGCTAGGAATTAGAAGAGAGAGCCTGAAGCACTGATAGGATTATAATATTCCCAGAGGCAAGCAGGAAAGACATTGGAACTATTAAATGAGTCTTTTATTCTTAAATAGGTTTTTTGTTCAAGTGGAATTTCATTACAGTCCCACCCCAGGTGGAGGTCTTTAAAAATCCCATTTAATTTATCCAATCAAGAAAACCAAATTATGATGTCCAAACCCAATTCTCTCCCCATTATATCTCCCCTATAACACAAATCCACTCATAGTGTAAATTTTCCTAAATCACTTTTAGGGTTAGCCCATCATGGCATGCTACTTCATGGTGTCTTTCTCTCCCCCCTCCTCCCTCTCCCATCACCTTACAGTGTCTTTCTCCTTCTTGTAGTTAACTTTTTTTAGGGTGCTAAATCTTCTTTAAGGTTAGCCCATCAATCAATGGTGCAATTCTCTTCCTCTGCTAATCCTCTTTTGGGGTTAGTTTGCTAAATTCCTCTCTGGATTTAGCCTGCCAGTCAACAGCAATACTCCCACCTAGCTACTTGAGATCTCATCACTCCTATATGGAGTCAGTGTCCTCAATTCCTTGTAATTGCATACCCTACAGATAAGTTTCTATATGGAAAATGAATATTATTGTTAAATGTCCTTTTTTTTTGCTATGTCTAAGCAAACTTCATTTTTATTAACTGTTGAATGACCTACATTGTATCTTATGTGATCCTAACGACAAATCTGAACTAAAGGACTACCCTAAATCAGTGCATCCCTAACATGCATAACATATTTATATAGTATTTCCCTATATTGGTTCTCTTTGTCTTAGGGTATAAACCCTTGCAAATTATTTGTATCTAGCATTCTTCCAAATCTTCCACTAAACTCCTTTCCTATTGACTTATTCATCATAGCATGTTGGGTTTTCAAAGGGCATTTCAAAGGGTTACAAACTCTGGCAAATACAAAAAATTTATAGAATCAGAAACAAATTATGCCTCTTCTAATTTGAAACTATATCCAAAGTGATATCAAACTGCATACATAACCTTTGACCCAGCGGTGTCTCTACTGGATCTGTATCCCAAAATTATCATAAAAGAGAAAAGGACCCACATGTGCAAAAATGTTTGTAGCAGTCCTTTTTGTAGTGGCTAGAAACTGGAAACTGAGTGGATGCCCATCAGCTGAGGAATGGTTGAATAAGTTATGGTATATAAATGTAATAGGATATTATTCTGTAAGAAATGATAAGCAGGCTGATTTTAGAAAAGCCTGGAAAGACTTACATGAACTGAAGCTGAATAAACTGAGCAGAACCAAGAAAATATTGTATATAGTAACAACAATATTATTTGATGAGCAACTTTGATGGATTTGGCTCTTTTCAACAATAAGGTGATTCAAGGCAATTCCAAAAGATTTGGGATAGAAAATGCCATCTGCATTCAGAGAGAGAACTATGGAGACTAAATGTGGACTGAAACATAGTACTTTCACCTTTTTGTGGTTATTTGCTGTTTTTTTTTTTTCATGGTTTTTTCCCTTGTAATCTGATTTTTCTTGCACATGAAAAATATGAAAATATACTTAAAAGAATTGCACATATTTAACCTATATCAGATTGCTTGCTGTCTGAAGAGGGGGAGGTAAGAGGAGGGAGAAAAATTTGCAACACGGAGTTTTGCAAATGTGAATGCTGAAAACTACTTTTACATGTATTTGGAAAAATAAAATATTTTTAAAAAGATTTTGCCTTTTCTGTTCAAGGAGTGGCTTAATTAAATCTGAAGAGGTCAATCACTAGTAGGTTGGCATTTGATGAAAAGACAGATCTTTGAAGTATTTCAAATAATCATCTAAGATGAGGGATGATGTGATAATGGTAGAAAGCTCACGTCAGAAAGAGCTGAGTTCAAATCTGGTCCTTGACAAAAACTGACAATTTCTCTGTATCTTAGGCAACTCCCTAAAATCATAAATTGAAACTACCCTCATGAAGAGAATCAGTTTATCAGGAATTTCTACAATGAAATTACAGCTCTAGCTGTATATTCCCCCCTCCCTCCCACCCTTCAAAAAAATTCTTTTAAGGCTTCATGAATAATAGCATTAATAACTAGGAATGGATAGTATAGATGCCAAAGACCTGAATTCAAATTTTTGCCTGGGACAAACCTAGCAGCTGTGTAACCTGGGGCAAGCCATTTAATTTCATCAGTTCCAGTTTCTTAATTACAAAGTGGGGATAATGGTAGTATTTATCTAACAGGATTGTGAAGATGGAATGAGATTACATGTAAACTGTTTTGTAAACCTTAAGGTTTTCTATACATGGTATCTACTATTACTAATAGTTTTGTTTTATGATAGAAACATAGTAAAAATGATTTAGCATGTATATATGAGATGCAGTGGAAAGAGAAATTTTAAGATTTGACCATCAATTCAATTTGCTCTGTACACTTGTTCCCTTAGAGAAAGAATGGGTAAAGAGGACAAAGAAAGTTATATAAATACAAGCCACTGGTATCTAAAAGGAAAGATTTTGAACCCTACACCACCATCAGGAGAAAAAAATTGCACCTCTCACTGAAACAAAGGTACCAGGAAGGAATAGGCAGTGTTAGATGAACTACAATAACCAAATCTAGTGTCCCCATCCTCAACTTCTCCTGAGGTAAGAATGGAGACACTAGATTTGGTTATTGTAGTTCATCCTTCATTTTCTCTCTCTTTTTTAAATCATAATTATCTTTTACATAGCTATTCATTGTTTCTGATTTGTTCTTTGTACCACTTAAGATTTAAAAGATTGATTATAAAATGGTTAACATTACTTTTTAAGCATTCTTTTAAAAAAATTTTTATTAAAGCTTTTTATTTGCAAAACATATGCATGGGTCATTTTTCAATATTGACCCTTGCAAAGCTTTCTCTTACAAATTTTTCCCTCCTTCCCTCCACTCCCGCCCCTAGATGGCAAGAAGTCTAATATATGTTAATTATGTTAAAATACATATTTATACAGTTATTTTGCTGTACAAGAAAAATCATCATCCTTCATTTTCAAAGAGGACCAATATTACAGGGTAACATCTTGACTCAGAGATGAATTAGATTTAAGTGACACAGAGTTGCACAAAGTCATCAGTTTCACTCTTGTAGTCATCTACCAAAGAAATAATAATTAAAATTTTGGGTCTGGATGAGATTTCAGAGAGAATAAGTATAGAGAAAAGCAGAAGGCAGGAACAAACCTTAGAAAAGGCCAGGATTTAGAGAATAGGTGAACTTTGGAACTGACACTACCCATTACAAACCTACCTAACTAATTTCTTTAATCTTCTAAAATCATACACTTGTTACATGATCAGCTGTTGAAATAAAATCCTTAGATGTTCAACCAATTTTAAGTCAGTTTTAAACTAATTTTAAAACTAATAAGGGCTGGGAAGAAAATTGTGGAAGCTTAAAACTGTCTGTCTATTCCCATCTTACAAAAGAATTCAATAGCCAAGGAAAAAAAGCTAACATGAAGGGAAAGAGAGGGAAACAAGTTTGGGTTTTTTGGTGGTTGTTTTGTTTTGTTTTTAGTTTTTAGGTATGCATATAAGGGAACAATATCAATGAAAAGCTATAACAATATCAATGAAAAGCTATATACTTAATGGAAAAGTTCCTTTTTAGAAAAGGAAAAATGAAGAACACTAATCAGATTCTTCTTTTCATATTAACAAGCAAGGTTAATCAGAAACAGAAAAATGTGACTTAGATAACATAGCATGATTCCAAAATTCTTCACTGTTTTAGGTTCTTCCTGCTGAACCAAGACATTGTCAATCAAGTCCACATTGCAACTTGGTAAGGTTATTAAAGTTGAATGGAGGGCAGCTAGGTGGCATAGTGGTTAGAGCACCAGCCCTGAAGTCAGGAGGACCTGAGTTCAAATCTGGTCTCAGACACTTCCTAGCTGTGTGACCCTGGGCAAGTCACTTAACCTCAATTGCCTCAGCAAAAAGCAAAAAAAAAAAAAAAAAAAGTTGAATGGAGTATGAAATACAAAGCAAATACATACTCCTTTTATAAATAATTAATAAAATGTCAGATCCTGCAAAACTGACCCAAACAAAGTCAGAGATCCTTACAACACAGTTCTTAAAATTCCCAGATATGCCTTAGTTTGCTATTGCAGTTCTTATGCTACTTCTCATTGGTTCTTCTTTCAGCAAGACTCCTCTTAACACAATTAAGTGATGTTAATTAAGAGGTAATAAAGGCACCAGAAATTGTAATATGAAATAAATTTATTAAATAGATTTGGGAGAACATAATTATAAAAGATATAAAATAGTATTGATCTGAATGAGCAACTTGCTTTAGAGGACACAACTTTTAAAATCTCATAGGAGCAGAGAAGGATAAGGGAAGGAAACAAGAAAGGGTTGGGAAAGATCAGGGAGGGATTAAGGAAGAGGTAGGTGTGACCAATCAGGTCCCAGAATTGTCTAAAGATACACCAATTAACACAGTCACAGAGAGAATGATCTGGTTAAGAGCCTCACCTCATTAAACAATGCAGGCTGAATGAGTTAATTTAGAGTTTGGGCTTTATATCAATAATAATGAGCCATATAAAATCATACAGTCTCATGAAAGACAAAGAAAAGGAGAACATGCATTTATTAAGTCTTTCTATAACCCTGGGAAATAATTGCTGTTCTTATCTTTATTATCTTTATTTTTACAATCCAGGAACTTAAGACAGGAGTTAAGTAACTTGCCTAGAGTCACAAGGCTAGTATTTGAGGATGCATTTGAATTCAGGTCTTTTGGATTCCAGGCCCAGCTCTATCCACTGTGCCACTTCATTCTTTGATATTTATCCTTTCCTAGTGATGGGAAAATCACTATATCCAACCCTGAATTCAATCCCTTCAAATCTCAAGGATGATTCTGAAGGGGGTACAGCTTCTAAAGCAGAAGTCCTCTGACCTTAGAGTGCTATTGTTCTAACAACATGTCTGTCAATGATTCTAAAGTCTTCTGTAAATATTATTGATCATCAGATACGTAATCTAATTGGTCAGTAATAATCAAGTTCCTGAGACAATAGTGAACAGACCACCCCTCCACACCTATCTGTAAGCCATAAAATTGGCAAATAAGTAACATAAAGCTCTTGCTTCTATAAATTTATTTATTTATTTTTTTGCATTTTATTAAAGCTTTTTAATTGCAAAACATATGTATGGGTAATTCTTCAACAATGACCCTTACAAAGCTTTCTATTACAAATTTTTCCCCCCTAGACCCACCCCTCCCCTAGATGGCAGGAAGTCCACTATATGTTAATTATGTTAAAATACTTGACAAATCGAATATTTGTATACATATTTCCACACTTATCTTGTTGTGCGAGAAAAATCGTGTCTACAAGAAAAAAATCTGACAAAGGAAACAGTGCAAGCAAACACCAATAAAGAGCATGAAAATGTTATGTTGTGGTCCAGATTTCATATCCCTCTCTCTGGGTGTATATGGCTTTCTTCACTGAATAATTGGAACTGATTTGAAACATTTCATTGTTGAAGAGAGCCACGTCCATCAGAATTGATCATCATATAGTATTGTTGCTGTGTATAATAATCTCCTGGTTCTGCTCATTTCACTCAGCATCAGTTCATGCAAGTCTCTCCAGGCCTCTCTGAAATCACCCTGCTGGTTGTTTCTTATAGAACAACAATATTCCATAACATTCATATACCATAATTTATTCAGCCATTCTCCAATTGATGGGCATCCATTCAGTTTCCAGTTTCTAGCCACTACAAAAAGGGCTGCCACAATCATTTTTGCACATGTGGGTCCCTTTCCCTCCTTTAAGATCTCTTTGGGATATAAGCCCAATAGAAACACTGCTGGGTCAAAGGGTATGCACAGTTTGATAACTTTTTGAGCATAGCTCCAAATTGCTCTCCAGAATGGTTGGATCCATTCACAATTCTACCAACAATGTATCAGTGTTCCAGTTTTCCCACATCCCCTCCAACATTAGTCATTATCTTTTCCTATCATTTTAGTCAATCTGACAGGTATGTAGTGGTATCTCAGAGTTGTCTTAATTTGCATTTCTCTGATCAATAGTAATTTGGAGCAACTTTTCATATGACTAGAAATGGTTTTAATTTCATCATCCATCTGAAAATTGTCTGTTCATATCCTTTGACCATTTATCAATTGGAGAGTGGCTTGAATTCTTATAAATATAAGACAATTCTCTCTATATTTTAGAAATGAGACCTTTATCTGAATCCTTAAATATAAAGATGATTTCCCAATTTATTGCTTCCCTCCTAATCTTGTCTGCATTAGTTTTGTTTGTACAAAAACTTTTTAACTTAATATAGTCAAAATATAAATTCTTTCCCCTATCCTTTTGGAATTTAGCCCACTTCAACTGGCATTACAATTACAATAAACTTTGTCTCTTGACTTGGAGATGGGTTCAAGCCTGCAAATTCTTTTGAGATACCTAACCATTTGGTGTCTCCTTTCTGAACCTCAACAATTAAATTCCAAATCTGGATGACACATGGGAGAAATGGATGGACATTTGTCTTCCACATTTATGAAAGTTAAATTGGAAAAATAAAACAAATTAGAAATTTGAAAATCACAAGGATATCAAAGAAGAATTAAGAGTTGAAGGTTAGTTATCTTCCCCCAAAAGAATGTAAGCTCCTTCAGGGCAGGGATTGGCTATGTAAAGAGAGGTAGAGATTCACTCCTGAACCCTTTCTAACACCCAATTAATGGGGAATCATGGAAGGGAACTTGTGCATTTGTATAGGAAATAAAATGCTTCTTTTGGAGTTTTAAAGGTGTGTCTACACACCTAAGCATCCATTCTTGCAAGAATGTAAAATAAATCTTTCCTGCATTTAACAGTGAGTCAGTGGAGTTCTTGGTAAGATATTTTGTTTTACACTCCAGAATCACCTTAAGTATGAAGACCAATTTGGCCTTTTTTTTCCCCTCTGAATCTCCAATCTATCACTTCAATGGATTTATCACTTTCTACTCTGGACCCTGTGACTGGCCTGCCTTAAACCAGTCCCTTAGTCGTTTCTTTGAGATTGGAACAAAATAAGACATACATAAGTCATTTCAACAATTAACAAAGGAAGATTTATTTCGCCATAGAATTCAACAAGAACATACTCAGAGGACATTCCAAGTTAATTCAGATGAGTGAAGCTTCTCTGCCTGAGTTGCCCAATAGGGTCTCACAGCCAAGCATCTGAATGTGGCTGGAACTCTAAGCAATTCTTTTTGCTTGGCTGACCAGGAAGTGATTTTTAACAGCCTGAGACTTAAGTTTTCTGAGTCAATCAAATCTCAGAAATGGTTCCCATAACTTGTAAGGGAAAAAACTCACTTAATTTGCATAAGGTAGAGGTTAGGTTATTGCACTCTCTTTTCCTCCAATATGACACAGATGAAGATCTGACTGAGGAGCAGACAGGGAGGAGAAATGAGAGATTATTATAAAAATGGAAAAAGGAAGAAATCCCTAAGAGGAGGTGATCAAGTGCCAAATGTTACAGAGAGGTCAAGAGAGCTGAGCACTGATCAAAACCGTTACAGTTTACCATAAGAGATCGTGAGTAACTCTGAGAAGTGGTTTCAATTGAGTGTCGATGTTAGCAGCTGTATGGAGGACTTCTAAGAGGACTTAGAAAAACAAGAGAAGAAATGGAGAGGTAGAGACAAGAGGCAGTATTCTCCAGGCATCAAACCATCACCATCTAGACCACCATCTCTGTATCTTTGTATTCATAGACTTTTCTTTTTAATTTTTTAAAAATTTAAATTATTTTCAGTTTCATATTCTTTACATTCCCTTCCCCAACAATTGAGAAAGCAAGCACACTTACAGTATGAAGTAATGCAAAACATAATTTCATATTTAGTTATAAATTTCCAGAAAATGTTTATTAAAATTACCCAACTTGGGACCGTATACATTTTTATTGTATATTTGTGGTCACTCAATGAGCAATGGTGCCATGTATGATAGGTATAATAAGTAGGATTCAGCAATGACTAATTTGCAGACAAGAAGCAATATGAAAAATATTTCAAAAAGAAACATGACCTGAAAAGAAGAGGGGCTGCCATGCTAGAAGTGAAGGATAATAGACGAGTCATCTGCATGTTGCAATAATACTTACTTAATTGTTGTTTGTCCTTCGTTCTCAAAGAGGACCATGACATCAGGAAGGTGATGCCATGACATGTAAGTGAACTGGATTTCAGTAAAGGAGGGCTATGCAAAGTCACCAGTTTTACTTTCTCCTCCAGAACCATCTGGGTTCAGTGGCAAGATACAGATCAGGATGATAGGAGATAGCCCTAGATGATTTTCATAATATAAGAAGAGCTAAAGGAAGCACATTGGGCAGAGCCTCCATGTACAAAAACAAAAGTTGCACAAGATGAAAAATTATGAATAGATTTCGTCTCATATTAGGGATAGTACTATATTAATGGTATCACCAGCTTGAAGAAAGAGCCCAGACATTTTACATATAAAGAAAATGAAGCCCAAATAGTTAAGTGTCTTCTCTTGTTGTTAGTCATTTTTCAGCCATTTCTGACTCTTTTGCAGACCCATTTGGAGATTTCTTGGCAAAGATACAGGAGTAGTTTGCCATTTCCTTTTCCAGCTCGTTTTATAGATGAGGAAACTGAGGCAAATAGAGTTAAGTGACTTGCCTAGGGTTACATTGCTAATAAGTGTCCAAGGCTAGATGTGACCTCAGAAAGATCTTCCTTTTCTTTATGCTTCCTGACTCCCAGGTCTAGCACTCTGTGCATTACACCATGTAAACTGCCCCTACCCAAGATCTTACACAAGTAAATACAAGAAATAAGTGTCAGGAATGGGATTTGAATCCAGGTCCTGATTCTCTTTTAAATCTCTGCCTCGTAAAACCTTTTCTCCTTCAAGACACTTCAAGCACCACCTTGTATATGAAGTCCTTGATAACCTCAACTACTGGAGACCTCCTTTGAAACTGCCTTGTATTTAACAACTTTATATTTATACACATATGAAGAAAATTATCAGAAGCAGCAGAATTGAGGTTCTCTTACTCTTCAAGCTGTGCTGGCTATTTCACAGATTTATAAAGGGCTGTCATGCTTTGGAGACTCTAGAGTAGTAAGTTTAAGAGTTTAAGTGCATTTAAATTTTCTTTCTAAATTCTTTAATGTCTAGACAATTATTTTCAGTTTTATTTTAGTATACAATATGTAGGGGTCTGCAAACTTGTCTTTTTAAATAAAGGTTTTTGGTTTCCTTTGTAACTTTTTGTATTTTATGCATTTAAAAGCTCTCTTCTAAAAAGGAATGCACAAGGAACAGCTAGGTGGTGCAGTGGATAGAGCACCAGCCCTGAATGCAGGAGGACCTGAGTTCAAATCTGATCTTAGACACTTAACATGCCCTAGCTGTATGATCCTGGGCTAGTCACTTGACACTAATTGCCTCCCCCCCCCCAAAAAAGATGATAGAGTAAAAGGAATGCACAAGTTTCACCAGGCTTGCCAAAGCCCACAAAATACACATATACTCACCCTCCCCACCCATACACATAGGAGTTAAAAACCCCTGTTTGTTTTTTTTACTATGGTGTCCAAATCACATTCACAATCTTTAGGTATGGTTTTAATAATATAAATGAACCTTTTTAAATTAATTTTTTTCTTAAAACTTGGACTTGTGATTTTACCATTATAGGAAACTCTTAGCGAAGAAACTCCTTCTAAGCAATCCAGTCATTAAATGGTCTGCAGATTCCAGGGTTGCCTGAGTCCTCAGAGGGTGATTTGCCCAGTCATCAAAGCGAAAGGGATCTTGTCACAGCTTTCCCAGGTAGCCTGTGTCACTTTAGCACAGCTCAAATTGGGAAGTTTTTCCTTATGTCAAGCCCAAATCTGATTCTCTACAACTTCTACTCACTGGTCCTCATTCTTTCTCATGCCAAGAAAAATAAATCTAATTCTTAAATGATAATAATCATTTAAGTCCACTATTTAAAAAAAAAAAAAAAAGAGGGACATTTTCTTTATCAATAGTAATCAGCTTATAATGTATTCTTGGAAAGGTCTACTTTCTCATTCCTTTTTTAATACATGATTTTGGGATTCATTTTAATGTTCAACAGCCTAAATAAAATGCAAAATTTTATCTATTCATTTAATTAAATAAATTACCATTCATTTAAAGGTAATGAAACATAATTCAGCATTAAAATTAGTATCAAAGAGTAAGTTTAGCTTTATAGTTTTACATTTTCCATGTTGGAAGCTCAAAAATCATTTCTCTTTCAATCTCTCTTTGGAGAGTTTATACATATATTCCAATAGCAAAATGAAAGAGGAAAAGGGACTCGATCCAATACTACAAGATCCAAATGAAAATTACAACTATGCTAACCTGCCTTGACCTTGAGCAGATTGACTAACATTCTGTAGTCTTAATGTCTTATTGTTGTTGTTCAGTTATTTTTCAGTCATATTTGACTTTGTGACCCCATTTGGGGTTTTCTAGACAAAGACACTGGAATAGTTTGTCATTATCTTCTCCAACTATTTTACAGATGAAGAAACTGAAGCAAATGGGGTTAAGTGACTTAAGCCAGGGTCACACAGTTAGTTAACATCTGAGCTCAGACTTAAGCTTGGGAAGAGAAGTCTTTCTGACTTCAGGTCCACTATGCTATCCACTTGCACCACCTTACAACTGTCTAACTCCTAGAGCTTTTATAAGGATCCCATGAAATAACACATGTAAAAGTACTTTATAAATTATAAAGCAGTATATAAATGATAAATTATTCTTCTGACTAGGATTTCCAAACTTAGTAGTCAAAACAAATAAACAAAAAACCTCAACAACAAAAAATTACTTCTTTTGATTCTTACATAAAAATAAAAGTTTATGTTTCATTTAGAAACTTCAACAAGAAAAAAAATTCTTTCTGAACCCATATTTATAATCACCTTACCTAATGTTTCTCTTCTCTAAAATACAATGTAGATGCTTGTTTTCCAGTTCCCAAACATTTATGATATTAATTCAACTAATATTTACCCCAACTTAGGTGAAACATCTGGTCCAAGTCCTGAATGTTCTCTCATCATTTCTTGATGAAAATTCTTTTAACATAACTTACTATAAAAAAACATCCTAACCTTGCAAACATTTACAGGAAGTTATCAGTCAACAGATATTATTTATTAAGTACCTACTATGTGCCAGGCAGTGTATTAAACAAATATAAATTAAAAAAAAAAAAAAAAAGGCAGTTGGATCTGTAGGAATGGATGAGTATGGATACTGACCAAATTAAGTGACTTGCCCAGGGTCACACAGCCAGGAAGTGTTAAGTGTCTGAGGCCAGATTTGAACTCAGGTTCTCCTGACCTCAGGACTGGTGCTCTGTCCAATATACCAACTAGCTGTCCCCAAATTAAGCATTTTTGAAATTACTTTCCCTTATCTGAACAAGAAGTAAATCAACAGTCAGATGTTTCAAATTTATTGTGTAAAATTAACCTTAATCTTATAATTTTTTCTCTGAAAAGAAAAAGGATGAGATTTTGGTTAGCATAGTGAAACATATACTCTATACTAAAGAGTATATTCTATTCTTGAACAGTGTAAAATAGCTCAATGGATTCCTTACTAAAGTTTTCAAATATTTGCAATTTTGGTAGCAATCAATATCATATCAACTTATTTTATAATAATGATGATTGCCAAATGTGATTTCAAACAAAGAAATAGATGCTTTAGAAATTCAGTTAATTTATAGTTTATTTAAAAAAAAAAAGAACAGAATATTTTCATGCAACACATATGTAGTTTTTAAATAATCATGACAAATGGCAGGAAGAGTTAAGGAATGCGGCACTCAGAATTTCATAAAATATACAAAATGCCCCAATATTTTGGGTTGTACATAATAAAGGAATACCTTAGATACACTGTCAAAATACTGTAGCAACCAAGATAATACACCTCATGAAGGCATAGGAATGTAATTTAGGGAAAAAAAAACAAAAACACACAGGAACTATTCATTTCTTTAAAAATCACTGAGCCAAGACAAAAGCAATATTCATCTTTATATACTGATTTTATACACAATTCTATACAATACCTTTTCTTAAATCAATCCAACAGCAAAAATTAAGACTCTCTTTTTTGGTAAACAATTGCATGGTAAACCTAGATGACTTTTTCTGTCCTGGATTTTACCTGGAGTGGCCTTTTTATTTAAAAGAGGGCAGGTTTGGCACTTTTATACTGATGTCACCAATGTTAATATTTCTTGGGATCTCAGGAAGATTCATATTCTTTACAGCGGATACTGCACGGGCTGGAGCTCCTGCTAAGCCAGCCTGTATATAGAGGTAAATAAAAGAAAAAGAAAAAAAAAAAAAAAAAGAAAATGTCCAACTCAGGTATAATTCATCACAAAACTGGTGTGCACAATGGAAGACAATGACAAGGCATTTCAAATAACAAGATTAAAAGACCAGATGGTAGTTTTGGTTTGTATGGGATGAGTTACTTTGAAGTACTAAACTAGAGAAAACAATTCACACATTTTAAAATATAGTGAATCACATGCAATGGTAACTGAATATAAATGGGAGAAGAAAGAGGAAAATCTAAAGGGTATGTTAACTGATAAATACTAGTGAGAAATTTTAAAGCAGAATTAAACATAGCCTAAATCACATTACTTCTTGTCATTATAGATAAGGTCATTCATTTTAGTCACCTGGGTATCTTAAGTTAGCCAAGAATTCTGTCTACACAATTATTTTGATTTAATGGGTATATTATAACTGATATCACTACTTACTACCAACTTCTGGAATGAAATCTTTAGAATCATGAGGGAAGGCATAGCAGTGTCTCATCTCTAATAAATGTGTATATATATATGAATGTATACATATGTGCATGTGTTTGTGTTTTACACATGCATACTAACAAGCAGGAATTGTGATCTTGAACATGTAACTTCTCTAAAATGACAAGCTGCAGAGAAAGTCCTGCATTGGCAGAGGCAGTTTTCTCAACAGGGAGTTTCCTGTGGCAGGAAAATCCCCAGTCTTGTCCCTAATCCTTTCAAATGTGAGACACAGTAAGGTCTCATAGAAAGGTTGTGTTCAGACACTGAGCTTTTAATGCAAAAATATGAGCAATGAATGTGTTTTATATGACAGTGTCAAAATTGAAATCTTGATCATGCTGGTATATGATGTTGATTGTAAAATTAAATCTCTAAACCATTTCAAAATAATGAAACTCAAATTTATTTTCTAAAATTGGAAGGATCTGTCCAAGTTTGTATAGAAGCTCTAATGCTTTCCAATTAATCTTTTACACAAATTATTTTAATCTGAAAAGAGTTGTGCCTGAAAATATTTTCTTAGTTAGCAGGCAAGAGGATAATCTGTAATCCCTGAGACTATTAAAAAAAATTTTAGACATTATAGGATGCAAAGATTTAACACATAAGTTCACTTTAATAAGCATAAATCCAGAGGCAGAGTCACCTAAATGAAAGACTTCATTAGTATTTCCTTCATAAATGTGCTTATGATAATTTCAGTTTGATTTTTTTTCTTCAGTGCAGAGCACTACTGGCAAATAGAGGGATATTATGAATTAAATGAATTAAACCACATGCAAAATTCTTTGCTCTCATATCAATTGTATATTTTAAAATAAGTTATTAGTATAAGAGAAAATAGGTGTGAAAAGAATATCTATTTTCCCTTTAAAAAATTTTAACAATCCTTAAATCTGGAAGCTTAATTTGTTGACCAAATTGGTCTCACCAATATTTATTCAAAAGTGCTTTATAATTAAAATGAAAACATCTGAATTTGGCATCAATTTGCATGAAAGGTGATGAAAGCAATAACAACCAAAAAAGCAACACCCATCAAATTTTCCAGTAGTGCAATTAAAAAATATAGGTAGAAAATGCCAACTATAATGTCAATTTTATAGAAACACAATTTAAAGTTCCTGTAAATAGTTTGCTAAGATCTTGAACAGCAAGAGAAAGTGTCTTCTTATATGAATCTAATCCTCTTTTAAAGATATTTCATCTGAGAAAAATCTTGACCAACACAAAATAAGAAGGTGTAAGGTATTTTCTGAATAAATGATGAAATCATTATTAAGAAATGAAAAAAGTAATGGATTATCAATTTTAAAATGAAAATAATGTCAGGACCAGCAAAATATCATCAATGACAAATGGCCCACCTAGACAACCATGGGTGAAATTTTAAACAGAAAGATCACCTGGATGACACTGATGAAAATCCTCTAACCCAATTAAAGGAATATTTGGGTTGAGGCATTCAATTACCTTAATGTAGGTTAATTGTGTTTGTTAATGAACAACTAAAAATTGAAAGAAAACTATGCATTTTACCTACCTGAAGCTATCCTTTTTATACTGATTACTGTACTTTCTCCCGCCCCCAAGACAGTGGAAACACAATTGAACATTGTTTAGCATACTACATTTTATACTGAAGAGACTTTTACTTCATCTTCCATCTAGCACAATTTAGATGGTTCAGTTAAGAGATCCCAGAATAAAAGCTGATACAACTTCTTTTCAGACTTCCTTTTTTTGTGATGGGAAGTATGTTGATTGCAAAGGGAGATGCAGTTTATTTTACAAAACTTTCAGACTTCCTGGAACTATGATCCTTTTTCCAAGCTGAAAAAAAATCTGTAACTTTTCAAATTGCCATGCTGATTTCCCATAACCTTCTGTAATAACAGTTTTCCATGTTCTCAAGTTCTCAACAGTTCTCAAGACTGAGTTTTGTAATATTCCAACAAAAGATGAACAGTCTTAATTTTAAAAAGCTAATAAAATTTTTTAAGTTTAGACACTAAAGTAATAGTGAAGCTCTAAAAAAATGTTACTCATAGAAGATTTTTATTGGATGGTATGCTTCAATTTTTATAAACTATAAAGTAATTCCTTCAACATTAGAATAAATGGTTATCAAGCCTTCAAGAATTTAAATCTGAATTTTGGCAAATAATAGGTGAGTACTAAATTATATTCTTGTAATTTGCATTAAATTGTTTCTTTGCAAACATGGTCTCAAAGATGATATCTTGCTAATGACTGCTGTTAACTGCTAATGAGAATATAATCAATGCAGTATAATTAATTTCAAATAACATAATTGTGTCATACATAGCCCTCAATATGCAAAACTGCTAAAAAAGTTATGAAGCCCAAGGAACTATAATCCTTCTAAACATAAGCAACAAGCCCATAAACATGCAGAGGATGACAACTACTTAAAACACACAAATGAATTAACAGAATACAAATTATTTCTCAAGTATGTGCAATATTTTTGTAATATACAATATAAAATCAAATGGTAAAAAGGATTAAAGGAATTGAATTAAAATTGTTCACCTCATTTATCATTAACTGAACTGGCATTATTGTTTGGGAAACTTGGCAAATGGGGGAGAGAATAAAAATGTGGGAAAAAATCCTATGATAAAAATTATACTAAGGCAGCCAATATTTTTAAGCCAGGTTCTTAAATAAACTATTGGTAGTCATATATGTAGGTAAATATAGATCCATAAAATCTTACTTTACAAAAGAATATCATTCACATAAGACAAGAAATGATGAAATAAAATTTTCTCTTAGTTTCCCTATTAAAAGTGAAAAAATTGTAAGATAGGATCATTGATCTAGAGTAGTGGTTCTCAAAATATGGTCTAGAGAATCCTAGAAAGTCTTTGAAATTTTTTCAGAGGGTCTACAAATTCAAAAATAATTTTTATTTTTAACATGGTAAGTATAACCTACATAAACAAAAACTCTTTGGACAGATCCTCCTCAAGAGGAAGGAGCCTCAGGAACTCACTGAATCCAAGGAAAAGAAATATGCTAAACAGAAAATAATGTAATTTAATAAAATAGAAATTTAAAGTAATTTTCATTGTTATCAGGATAATTTTCTTCCAGAAAAAGAAGATCCTAATGATGCACAAAGGCAATTAACATGTAAAAACAAAACAATACAAAACATCCAATCCTTTTTTAAAACATTAAAAATTTATGAGCCAAACAAATGTGACTTGTATATTTTAAAATAGCTGATAGAAATTAGGCTTGCCGCTAACAATACAAGTTAGCATTCAAAATATTCAAGAAAATATAATTTATGTGAAATACAATAATGAAGAATGAGAAAGTACTAGAGAAATAACTTGTTTCCATCCATATTATACTTGAGTACTGCTAAAGCTGGCATACTTTACCACTTCCACTTCCCAAAATAAATATATGAATTTGAAGCAATAAGATTATGAACTGGATGAAAGAATGATGTACAGGATATAAAAGGATGACCACGTTTTCTCTCCCATGAGATTAAATAAAGGAACAGAATTAAGAGAAAGAAAACAAAATGAAGTCTGCAAGTATATCAAAATGAGGCCAAACAGATAGAAGACTTATACAGACATACTCTTGGAAATTTCAAGCACCTGAATCACAAAGATAGTAATGGATGGGTATGATTTGTTTTTGGTTTTGTTTTTAAAGTGCCAGACCCAAAAATAAACAGAATATGTGCAAGCATAACTCAAAAAGCAGCATTACTAAGATTTCAAAGATCCTGCAAGTCCCCTTTCCTTATGCAATAAATAGGAAGTATTTACTGGAAAGGAAAGGAAGAGTGGTACATTAGATTTTTTTTTAAGTAATAAAATATTTTCTTACCATCTTAAAATTTTTCTTCCAACTTGAAAATATTGCACAATAAAGATGGTATTTGCAAATATTTTATATATTTTAAAATTTTTCTTCACCTTTCTAAATAAATGTTGGTAATGTGATATATCATAATTTTGATCTAAAAAGACTGGCATGGGAAATACCAGCCTTGTCAAATATACTATTACATGGTTTCAGACCCCAAATCATTAACAAAATATCTGCAGATTTTGAAAATATATTTTTAAGCAAGGTGAACGTATGCAATATCTTTGATTTTGAATATGAATTACCCATTGAAGTAATGAATTCCAAGGAATAGGAAGCAGCCTAGAAACCCAGAAGTTTTAATCCTAGGTCAGTGGAGTGCTTTTTGGGGCCAGTGCTTAATATTCCACTATAAACATTCACATTAGAATTAATAACTTTCTTCAAATTTTTACTGAATAACTAGCCCAATGAGCTCTGTAACTATACAGTGTAATATAAATGCCAAATATAATTTATTTTCAGGGTGTCCCAAAAGTCTTAGTGCAATTGTAGGAGTTAGCCATTTTAAATTGCACTAAAGACTTTTGGGACGTCCTGTATAAAATTCAATTTTTTTTTTTCCAATGAGAGAAACTGCCAAATTAGCAGTAATTTTGCAAAGACCATACTTTCCTTTTCTGTGGATATCTACAAAGGATTGGCTGGTACAAAACAAGACATCTCTTGGACTCATCCTCCATCATTTTTGTTGTTTGGATTTTAGGAGTACCACTGTTTAGTAGGAATACCCATTTTAAATAGCAAAAATCTCTATCATACAGATAATGGTATGAGAACACTACACTCAGAGTGAAGAAGATTTTGGTTCTGAGTGATTACTATACGTATCACTTACTGTATGAATTTAGGCACGGCAGAATCTCTCTGAACTTCAATTTGCTAATCAGTAAACAAAACTAAGATAAGGATATTTGCACTACTGTATCTCACAGCTGTAATAAGAACACTATAAACTACAAAGTGCTTTAGAAATGTGAACTAGTATCACCACCAAATAACTAAAAATTTTGAAGGGTTTCTAACTTTGATATTTGTAAATACACATTTATTTGTAACTGTTAAGACTTTCGGGTTTGAAAACTATTTGGAAAAAATGCTGTACTGGTCACCTGCTATCTACCCTAAAACTTCTCTGCTTCTTGTTTCACACACAAGAACCCAAAGGATTGGTTTTTATTTTCTGATTTATTAACTTCCAAATTCAGCAAGATATTTTTTTTAAACAATGAAATGCCTGATTTGGAGACTGAGAAATGAAAATGTCTGCGACAGGTAAATTATTAGACTGGTTCTGCCATATGATGCCTTTTCCCTAAGTCCCCAAACATTTACACACAAATTAGATTGTCATTGTACAGATGTGCCAGTTAAATGACAATGTTAAATAAAATTAAACTGTTTCATTCTACAACACAGGCAGACAAAACAGAACATGACAACAACGATGTGCTAGTAAAATATACTAAGTCCAATAAAAAATGAGGGAACTACAAGAAAGAACTAGCATGAAAAATAGGCTACAGGGACTGGTATGGGTTTCATTAACATAAAGAATTTTTGAGTCTGGCCTAAATAATTTATTGCCTTTTGACATCATTTTGCTTTCCCTTTGTTAAAAGCACATTTTTCTCAAAGTCAGCAATACCTTGTCTACCTGTCCTGTCTGGGAGACTGAAAGATAAAGGTCTGTAAGAGAGAAGAATGGAAAGAGCTAGAAAGATCAGGAGGTTCGGAAAAATGAGGACTGACTTAGTAGAGACTAAATTCATATCCCACTTACCCTCTTAACAATAAGACTCTATAACATACAACAACTAACCAAATCTCCCCTTCCCCATCCACCTACTTCCACCCCCACCCCCCTCCAGGAGTCCCCATCCTCCCCAGCTTAAACCCTCCTCTCTCCAGTTTCATAGGTAATTTAAAGCATTCTTCTAGCCAAAACAGAACGGCTGGAAAGAAACTCATTCAGGGACTATTTTTGCTCCTCCTCAACTGGGGACAATATTGAGCAAAGAGGGATTTCCTTCTTTTAGATGCCTAAAACTCAACAGTATTTTCTATAACGCTCATCTAAATAATAGAAAATAGGCTTGTTTGGGCCCAGCACTATAAGAACTGTTACAATGGTTAGGATATGTAGCAAACCCTTTAATTTCAGAAAATGTAAAATAGCCTAAGTAGATTTTACACCATTTTCAAGATATATTTCAATCATACATTAGGTAATTTTTAAAAGATAAATTAGTCTCTAAAACGATAACCTGTACAAATATTTTAAAAATCATGGTAATCAATCTTAATGATAAAATCTAAAAATCTTATTGAATTTCAATTTAATCTCTCAACATATTTTCACTCACAAAGCAAATTCCATTTTTAATTCAAATGATTAAGGCTTATATTTTTATTAAAATAAATACAAATCACTGTCTAAAGATAATTTCTGAATTTAAAATACTTTAGTCATATATGAAAATGAGAAATACTTTGAAAGATTTTGTTTTCATTTTTCTGAAACCAAATGCAAGTACTCTTATGACTAACATAAGGAAAAAAAGATTATTGAAAACTAGTATGTACAAGGTCAATATGACTTTTCATGGGTAAAAGCACACAATCTAAAAAAAACAGCTATAATTCTATAACTAAAAATGCTATATTATAATTTAATTTTAAGAGCTATTATAATTAAAGTTTTTAATTATGTGATACATCTTTTAATAAAAAAATGTTAATCTACTCCTAACCATAAGATACAAAGAAAAAAGTTTATTTGGTAGCAGTTAATAAGTGGTAAACATATAACAGATTATTAATAAATCAATTCTATATGCCTTAAGCAGAATTACAGATTATCTTTAAAAAAATAATATCTGTGAATGGTTCTTAAAAAACCCATAAATTTAGTTATTATGTTCTTATAATTTCTATAGTGAGAAAATTTATTCTATAAGTAGGGCATCCCCCCCCAAAAAAAAAAAACAGAATTAATATAAAGTATAAACATAATTCATTACATAATTATTTTTGATACTTTGTTATTTAATTTTTTCCCCCAAGGCAATCAGGATTTGATCAGGGTCACACAGCTAGTGTCTGAGGCTGCATTTGTGCAGACCTTAGGGCTGGTGCTCTAACCACTGCACCACCTGACTGCCATCTTTGCAATTTAAATTTAGCATTACATATGTATACAGAAACAGAGAAACATAACAGATTCTACCTCAAGTATTTTCAAAAGTAAGTAGAGTATAAATCCTAAATAAGCTAATAAAATATCATATCAGGAAGAATAGAAAATCAGGTCAATTCCAATGAAGAGAGGCAAGTACCTTAAAAACAGTTACTGTTTCTGTGATTTGAAAATTCTATGCAAGCATTCAAAATACCTTTTTTTTTTTTTAAACAATTGATGGCATAAGATTCAAAAGTTACCATAAATTCATTTTAAAGAGATTACAGATTTGTTTAAAGTTTTATTTCTTGCTTCTTCAGATCCTTGGCTACATAGATTCAAAAACAATGTTAATGAATAATATACATTTCACATATTTCTATAAGCAAACTTTCTAAATTCAATACTTTAGCCTTGTTACATGTAAACTATTGGTCATCAGCATGAGATCATTTAAGTTACCATTTCTGGCTATTTTGTCTACACAATTCCTGTTTATGGAGTTTTTTTCATTTGAAAAATACATGTTTTCAGTTCTTATCTAACTGCCTCAGACAAAACATAATATTCCTTCAAACAATAACAAAAACATCTCTATATATCATAAACATGATTTCTAATAAGAATGGAAGGAAAGCATGTGTTACAGAAAGGAAAAAGAATATAAAGACTAAATTAAATTCTATTTTAAATTAAATCCCAGAGGAAAGGGAGCTTTTTTTTTTTTAAATGCAGAATTTGGAATCTCCTAAAGTTCATACTTATCTGTCAATGGATTTATTCATTCAAAGTGAAAGAATATTAAATTGATTTAGGAATGCCGAAAAAGATTTACATAACTTCATAATTCCTACTAAGTGACAAATCTATTGAATTTCATTTGAAATTAACAGTTTAGTAGTACTTAAAATTTAAAAGCTGTAAACATTTGAGATTTCATTAAGAACTACAAGACAATACTTTTCAAATCATTTTGCCATTATGAATATAGTTTTAAAGACTGACAGCAATGAACATCCCCAAATAGTGACAATGTTCAAAGCCTCCACTTGGACCCTGAGAGCGCATGCTGCAGGTATGTTGGCCCATGTCTGTAAAGAGGGGATAAGCAGAGCCAGCAAATTATTGATAAAAGATTGGCTCCAATCAATCTGATATTTATAAGTAAACCCAAACTCCATTAGATGGGTCAACAATATTAAATTAAGTCTTTCCAAAGAATCCAGTATAGGTCATGAAGTAATACAAATAACTAGAGGCAGCTTTCTTTCAATATATGATCAGGTTTGTTAAGAATATTAGCTTGAAACATTTCTCTTCACACAAACTCTACCTTTCTTCCAAAACAATCTTTATTTCACAGATTTAATTATGTATATAAAGTTTAGTGCTAGAATTTATTTAATAAGGAAGCTGCAATTACTGTTTAAAACGTTTTAGAAAAGATATTGGATTCCATCATGGCAATAAGCATCCCAAAGATCTGAGCAACAGGGATCAGGATTTAAAACTCTTAAGAGATGTTGTTTTAGTTAAAGGAAGCCTATATCTGGCTCTTACATGGTGCCATAATACTAAATATGTTATAAATGTACACAGTCTATTTTCTAGTGGAGCAAGCAAGCCAACTGTACTTAAGTGTGAGGCTGAAGGACAGACAGTGAAAGCTGCAGATGATGCATTATTTATGATCATGCTCTGGAAACCTTATTTTACTAGAGTACTTATAAAAAAAAAACTTACCTCAGATTTCTCCAGTTTATTTTGCGCATCAATTTGAGTAACAATTTCATTCATATTGGTCTCTAAAACCATTCCCCCCATCACCATTTCTGCCAGAATATTGTGGACCTAAAGGAGGGAAAATGCAGACTAATTAAGAAAATGTAATTTTGTCATATCTGATAGTCTATTTTTGGAGTGTTAAGCTTACTGAAACAATGATTATTTATCATTGCTGGGTTATAGCTTCATATGGAAAGAACTTAATGCCCTTCTGAGTAAATGAAGAGAAGACTTCCATTCAACTAGTCTAGTGTTATTGATATGTAATGAGAATAAATACAAAAAACTAAAACATGAAAACCAAACCAAAAAAAAAGGGCTAAGAAAATAAAGAATGGTAAAACTATGTCCTTCTATAAGGATTTGAAAAGAGAATTAACTAACACATCAGGTCCCTTCTCCCCAACAAAACATTTACATTCTTCAGGTGACGTGAGACCAATCTCTCCAAGATTCTGTTTTCTAAGATGGGCATTATATATGCTCCATTTCTATCACATAGTTGTGATGAAAGCAGTTCCTAAAACCTGAGAGCAATCTAGGAACATGAGTTATTCAATCATAGGCAAAGACAGAGATAGCTACAATTCCATTTAGAAAACTTTTATCAATCAAAGGAACAAGATCTCATTAAAACAAGAACACAAGATGAATTTAAAATAAACAAATTAAACTTATACAATATTTTCCACAAAGGCAGATTATGCATCAAAATGTGTCATATAAGTTAGAGATTATGATGATATTACTGTTATCACATAATAACTTTCCTTTCCCCTTATATTTCAACGTGGATGCCAATATTTATGTATATTTATATACAGAGTAGTTAGAAAGTAATTTTGGAGGAAAAACTGTGGAGGTGGAAATGTGTGGAAATATACATCCTATTAATTTCCCTAGAGGCAATGAAGTGATACAGTGAATAGACTGCAGGTTCTGGAATCAGAAAGACCTGAGTTCAAATCTGGATTCAGACATTTACTAGTTATGTGACCCTGGGTAAGTCAGTAAATCCTGTTTGCCTCAGTTTCTTTATTTGTATAATGAGCTGGAGAAAGAAATGGCAAACCACTCCACTTTGCAAGAAATCCCCAAATAGGGTCACAAAGAGTTAGACACAACTGAAAACAAATGAACAACACTGGCAGCAAGTAGGTCTACTTGTAGGCACTGGGCTTCTCATTTTTCCTCTATTATACATAACTGCACATGTTCACAGTTGTCAATGCAAAAGTGAAAATGAGGTTGCTAATAATGTTACACCTTCATAAAGTCAGAAATATTAAACACAAATGTTAAATATTGACTCTGTATGTGTGTGTGTGTGTGTATAAAACTGCCTCACTTAAATAAGATTCACTTGCAAGTCAAGACATCACCCTCCTGCTGACATTGGTCCTCTCTGAGAACAAAGGACAAACAATAATATACAAGCATACTTTTCTAAGTGAACAGAGTACAGTGAAGGCAATTTCACCTTTTACTGATAATTTGAAGTCATTATAAAAACATTAATTATTATGTAATGTTGCAACAGTACAAAGGCCAAGACTAACCTATTTTTCTTCCAAGGTTATTCTGTCATCATCCTTCCTTCCAACTAATGTCTTTTCTTATAGTCTGTTTCTAAGAAGCTTCCAAATTTTTATTTGACTGTAACTTATTATGAGGAACTATTTAATCAATCTGTACTGTAGTCATACAGTAATTAACTGTAATTATAAATGAAATATTAAACTAACAGGTTTAGGAAAGTTTAAGCTAGAATATAAAATGGCAAGATTACTCTTTTTCTATATTTAGCATTTTTACACTTCTTTTCTCTCACTGTTCTAAGATTTTCTTGCAGCTTATTTTCAGGTTCATAGCAATGTTACAGAGGGATTCAGACTGTCAGCCATCTAAGCAACTGATAAAATGCAAATACATGAGGAAAAATGAGTAAAATGGATGGCTGAGAAATAATAACTCATTTATTTGTATTTTATCAGGCACTTAGATGGTTGGTAGCCTGAACCCTCTCTAACATTACTGTGAACATACACACACACACACACACACACACACACACACACACACGCACACATCCTCCCCCCACATACACACATACACATACACAGAATTTTGGGAAAGATTTTAAGGGGCTACTCAGTTAATTTCCTAACTCCAATCACTTGCATTCAGAGATCTGTGATTTTTACTGCCACAGATTTGTCTTCTTAGTCTCTTAGCCTTGTTAGATGGACTTTCTTGAGTTGTTAAAAGCAGTAAAAAAAATTATTTACCCAAAGTCTAATCATCCAGTGATAAGCTTTTCCAAACTCACTTAGTTTGATCTTCGGATGACAATAGCCAAGGTCATCTATACTTAGAACTTTTCCAGCTTGGTAATATGTTTTTTTCTATATAACTAGGTATCAGAATACAACAATAGAGGATGGCCTCTGATTATATGTACACTTAATCCTTTAATCTTAATATACTTAGGTACAATTTAAACTTAAACACTGCAATTTAAGGCTACCTTCATATATTCTACTTCCTTAGAATGTTAAAAAGCACTTGGCTGCATACATTTGGTTGATTTCCAAATTATCCTGTATGTAGATTGTTTGTACTCCTTGAGATCAAGGATTGTTTTCTGTATTTCTTTGCCTCATGATTAGCACAGAGCTCAGGACATAGTAAGCATTTAATAAATATTTAATAATCGACTATATGCCAGAAGATAGTTGGTAAGTCACCTGCCAATCACTCTCTTAGACAGAATAAATTCTTTCAGTTCCTTAAAGGACTTACTTACCAATGCTTTCATCATTTTTGTTTTTCTTCCCTAATCCCTTTTCAGTTTCTTGACAGTCCTCTTAAAATACAGAAGTTGAATTGAATATATTATCCATCTGAGAGCCTAATTAATGTTGAATACAGTATAAGGATTACCTCTTGGTTTTGTATGTCAAGCTTTTAATACAATTCAAAAGCATACTAATTATTAAAAAAAAAAGATAAACATTCATAAAAATCAAATTTTAATCTAAGACTTTAAAATATCTTACTCATGCTAATCAATAATTTCTCATCATCTCCATAGTTTTTAATCCTTAAATGTACCACATTTAATTGCCTCTGTTCATTCTATTCATTCAATAATTCAATTAAGCCTGAATTCAAATTGGGACTTTTTACATGCCTATTAAGTACAATACAGAATGCCAGAACTTGACAATGCAAAAAAGGAAGAAACGTGAAATAAAGATTGAAAGGGGTAAATTGTAGCCAAATTATGAAATGCCAAGTTGAGGTTTTCATTTTTTCCCAGAGGCAGTAGGGAGCCATGGAAAATTGTTAAGCAAGGAGTAGTAATGGTCAGTCCTGTGTCTTAAGAAAATTATTTTGGCAGCAGTATATAAGTTAATTTGAAGAAGAAACAAGGAAACCAAAAGATGGTGCAGCCCAGAACTAAAGTGGGGGGAATCTTATAAGTAGAAAAGAACAAAATCAAATTAAAAGAGACAGCATTGACTGTTCTACCAAGCAGCCATTCCCCCATCTCTCTCCCTTTCCCCAAGCATCCCTATTCTCTAAGACACAACAATATTAAAGAATATTACATAAACTTAGGTGATAAGACAGCAGCAATGGCATTTGAGAAGATTGACTCCAATTTTGAAAGAAGTTCTAAGTGGACAAAACACTAATATCACATGATACAGATTAGAAGTGATTAGAAGAATCAGTCAAGTGCAGCAAACTTCATTGCTGTCTGATGTTAAGAAATTTCCAAAGCCACCCCAACTTTCAGCAACCCCTACTCCGATCAGTCAAGCAATCATCAACTTCAAGGCAAAAAGATTATGACTTAATTTGTGGTAGCATTTTTAGTACTAAAATACCCTTTAACTGTGGTAAGTACATTTTTTTAAGACATAATACTACTCCACACTTAATAGACTACTGTATAATGTAAATACAATTTATATGTACTCAAACACCAAAAAACAAAACAAAACAAAAAAAAAAACCACATCACTAGCTTTATTACAATGATCTGGAATAGAATCCACAATATCTTAAAGATGACAGTGAGGAATCATATATTACTCACAGAACTAGATAAATAATGGCAATATAGTGGTATCCTCAACAAAAATTGGTGATTTTAAAAACTCTATGCATTATGAACATGGCTAGGCACTGGGGGAAACAAAAGCAAAAAGATAACATAGTACCTAATCTCAAATAGTTTACAATCTGTGCTAGAACACAACATTCAAGCACATATTTAGAGGAAAAGAGTACCAACAACTAAGGAATATCCTAGTTTTCAAAATTAATTTTTCTTGTCATTTTTTATTTAATTTACTTTTAAAATAATTTAAAAAAATTCTTTTGAATTATATATTCACTCTCTGTGATGAAAACAGTAACACTGATCAAATTAACATGCTTTCTAAAACAATGCTTTCTGGCACTGTTTACTAACCTCAGAAGCTCCAGAGAGTATCTTACCTACAAGTTATATCTCAAAATTACCTTCTCTGGCAATCCTATTTTCCCATCAATGTCACTTCACCAAATCTTCATTTCTTTGCTTTTTCCATAGTCTTAATAATAAATGATCTACCTTTGATTCAGTAAGGCCTTGCTTTCTTCTCTGGAAATTATTTACTAACACAATTGTATTTCCATTGCTTATAGTTGCAAAACAAAAATCAAAATTGAAATTTTAAAAGAATTTAATTTGGAGAAGAAAAAATAGACACCTAGTATGCTTCTGCTTTGCTTTATCTTTATAATTATACTTTTTAGACATATGTATATATACTTTTGAGATATTTATATATATATATATATATATATACACATGCACATTTTGATATCTATGTCTCTATAACTACTTTGAAAAAGCAATCAATTACAAATTTTCCCCTACCCTAGAAGATTTTCTTAGATAATAAAACAACCTCCTCTTTCCAGAAGAGAGTTGGGGACTATGAGTAATGTTTACCATAAGACATAATTCTTTTTCACAAGGGAAGATTGAACAAGGCAAGGGATACATTGAGATATGTCTACAATATAAAAATACAAAACAAAACCAAAAGTTTAACATTGTTTATTTCCATGATAAGTAAGTGTGAAGAACTTTATGCTAAATAACAGTAAGGGCTAACACTTTATAATATTAGGTATATAATATAATAGACTTAGCTCTTCTCAGCAATATAATGATCCAAGATAATTCCAAAGACTTGTGATAGAAAATGCTATCCACATCAAGAGAACAAACTATAGAATCTGAAGGTAGATCAAAGCATAGTATTTTCATTTTTATTTGTTTTTTCTGTCTTGTATTATTCTCCTTTTTGTTCTGATCCTTCTTTTACAATGTGACTAATATAGAAATATAGTTACCATGATTGTACATATATATAACCTATCCTGGATTGCTTGCCATCTTGGGGATGGGCAGAGGGCAGAGGGAGAAAGAAAAATTTGGAACTCAAAATCTTTTTTTTTCTTTTTTTCCATTTTCTTTTCTTTTATTATTTTTTTAATTAAAGCTTTTTATTTGTATAACATATGTATGGGTAGTTCCCCAGCGTTGATCTTTACAAAGCTTTCCATTACAAATTTTACCCCCAGTCCCCTCCCCTCCCCTAGATGGCAGGAAGTCCACTACATGTTAATAATGTTGAAATACTTGACAAGTTGTGCAAGAAAAATCCTATCTACAAGAAAAAAAAGAAAATCAGAGAAAGGAAACACAATGCAAGCCAAAATCAATAGAGAGCATGAAAATGTTATATTGTGGTCCACATTTCATATACCTCTCTCTGGGTGTATATGGTTTTCTTCACTGAACAATTGGAACTGGTTTGAGACAATTCTTTGTTGCAGAGAGCCATGTCCATCAGAATTGATTATCAAGTAATGTTGTTGCTGTGTATAATGATCTCCTGATTCTGCTCGTTTCACTCAGCATCAGTCCATGTAAGTCTCTCCAGACCTCTCTGAAATCGTCCTGCTGGTCGTTTCTTACAGAGCAATAATATTCCATAATATTCATATACCATAATTTATTCAGCCACTCTCCAACTGTTGGGCATCCATTTAGTTTCCAGTTTCTAGCCACTACAAAAAGGGCTGCCACAAACATTCTTACACATGTGGGGCCCTTTCCCTCCTCTAAGATCTCTTTGGGATATAGGCCCAGTAGAAACACTGCTGGGTCAAAGAGTATGCACAGTTTGATAACTTTTTGAGCATAGCTCCAAATTGCTCTCCAGAATGGTTGGATCCATTCACAGTTCCACCAACGATATATTAGTGACCCAGCTTTCCCACATCCCCTCCAGCATTCATCGTTATCTTTTCCTGTCATTTTAGCCAATCTGACAGGTGTGTAGTGGTACCTCAGAGTTGTCTTAATTTGCATTTCTCTGATCAATAATGATTTGGAGCACCTTTTCATATGACTAGAGATGGTTTTAATTTCATCATCTGAAAATTGTCTGTTCATATCCCTTGACCACTTATCTATTGAAGAGTGGCTTGAATTCTTATAAATATGACAATTCTCTATACATTTTAGAAATGAGGCCTTTATCAGAATCATTAAATGTAAAGATGATTTCCCAATTTGATGCTTCCCTCCTAATCTTGTCTGCATTAGTTTTATTTGTACAGAAACTTTTTAACTTAATATAATCAAAATTATCTATCTGGTGTTCAATTAAGAGTGGAACTCAAAATCTTAAGAAAATAACACTGCTGAGTGGGAGAAAAAAAGAAGACTATCTTTACATGTAATTGGAAAAAATAAAATACTATTAAATAGAAAAAATATTAAATGATATCACTATTGTTGTTCCATTTAGTAGAATGGCATTAATTATCAATTATTCCTGCCTCCTTTAAAATGCTTTTCTCCATTCCGTTCACTTAGCCCCGCCAAAAGAATGTCACACAAATGAGGAGATTGAGATGGCATATTTAAATTATCTATACATTTATTGAAAGTTTCATCACACTAAAAGCAGGGAAATTAACTTGTCTTGCTGGCAATTTCATCTCTTGTCAATTAGACAAAGCAAAAGGATGGGAAATACTATTTCAGGAAGGAAAGAGGTGCAAAAGACTAAAGATAGAAAAATACTCCAATTTTCAAATAGGAGAAGATTTTATAGACTTCAAATTGGTCTTAATACCAAGTATATCTAAATTCAATTCAAGACTCACAAAGAAATAATAAAGCAGGGAAGTGCAAGAACAATTTGAAAATAATATGAACACCACAAAAATAAGTCATACTAACTTCATCTCCTAGAATTATTACATTTATGAGAAATAATACATCTGAATTTCAGTAGATATTTGCCAATGCCTTTTATGATACTCTTGTGCACAAGATGGAGGAGCATGGTCTGAATCTCAGTCAAGACTATTTGAATTCAAAACTAGTCTGAGAACTATACCTGGTGAATATTAAATAACAGACATGTTAACTTGGAGGGAGAATTCTAAAGGTAGGTCTCAGCTCTACTTTTGGTTATGATTCTGTTCATATTTGTTGTTGACTCAGAGGAATTTATTAATAGCAAACTCAACAAATTTGCATATGACAAAATCCAAGAGGAATATTAAATTTAATTAAGTATCCTAGATAACAGAATCTGATTGAAAAAACAATTCAGCAGGGTGAAGTAGTCCATGTGCATAAGTAGTTATCAGAAAAGTTTGGGATTTTAAACTGAGGGCAAGTTCAAAATGTGTTGGTAGTTGACATGGCTGACCAAAACAACTAATGAAATTAAAGACTATATTTAGAGATTTACATTTAAAGCATGAAGAATGAGGAGATATATATATGTATGTATAACATATACATGTACATATATATATAATGTCCTACTACATTCCATGATAGTCCACAGTTTGCTACAATATTATATTCATTTCTGGACACCACATTTTAAAAGGGATATTAACAGGTTGGGTCATATCCAAAAGAATATAACTGCAATGGTGAAAGAATTCAAAATTATAGCATATGAAAAATGGCTAAAGAGCAAGTTATATTATATTAAATAAATTATATTTCATAGATATATTTGAAGAAGCCTAATATCTACCTATCTACCTGTTTGTTTGCTTATTTATTTATTTTGTTGAGGTTAAGTGATTTGCCCAGGATCACACACACTTGCCCAGTGGAAAGTGTCTGAAACCAGATCTGAACTCAGGTATTCCTGACTTCAGGGCAGGGGCTCTATTCACTGCACCACCTAGCTGCTTCAGAAGCCAATATTTAAAAAAGAGACATCTTCAAAGATATGAAAGGTCATTGTGTTAAATGTGGCTTTCCTAGTTTCCCTCAAGTTTAAATTCAAGTCCTATCTTCTACGAAAATCTTTAACTGATCTTCCTTAATTTTAGTGTCTTCCCCTTGAGATTATCTTCATCTATCTTGTCTGTACAGAGTTTTGTGCCTGTGATTGCCCCTGTTAGAATATGAGCTCCTTGAGAAGAGTAGCTATTTTTTGCTTTTTTTTAAAAGATATACTCACAGTGCTTAGAGTGCCTGACACATACTAAGTACTTAATAAAAAGAAATAAAAACAAATAACTTTACATGACTTGTTGACTTGTGTACAAGAGATAATAATAGACTTATTCTATGTGATTCCAAAGCACAGAATTTGACATACATAATTGATTTTGATAGGGTTTTTTTCCTGCCATTTTATTTGTAGGCTAAATAAAGATTATTAAGATCAGAATATTTAAGGTGAGTAACAAATAACATTTAAAAAATTTGAATCCATCAATTTTAACTCTGGTCATTCCTGCTGGTTTAAAACATTTGTTATCATTTTCTGAGGTCAACTTGTAAGTTGAATTTTAAACTTTCAATAAGAGCCACAAAGTTAAAAATCAATAGCCACTTTTCAAAAGAAAATGAGAAAAAAACTAGAAAAAAAATACCCTTTTTGGAATATTTTTGGTTTCTATAAGGTCGAGGGTTTGCTCCATTGATTGTTACCCCATCATACACATGTTTCATTACTTGTTTGTCATGTTTTTAATTCTGTGGTCTCAGTGTGAACAAAAAACAAAAGGCAATGGCAAGAACTGACAAATAATTGCTGCAAAACAACCTAAGCCTCAGAAAATAAGTTCAGCCTTCAGGGAAATCTGCCATAGTTGGTGGGGTTGTTAACTATTCTCTATAAGTTTTCCTTATATTGAGAAAACAGGAAGACCAGCTAAAAACAAACCAACAATTGCTGCTAACCTCTTCTGTGAAGAAAAAACATTTGTCCTGCATCACATTATACAAAGACAAGAATGCTATAGATTAGAATAAAGGTGATTTTTACTGATGAAGTAAAAATTTTACTCATCAGTAAAAACTCTCCCTTTCATTCCAGGTTATAACAAGAAGTTCCAGAAAGCCCAATATTGGTCTGTAAAACATCTATCCAAAATGTTGAGGAATTTTTATTATTATTATTATTATTAATTTTTTACTTTCAAGAGGGAAAACCCTCTTTTCACACAGGTTCACAGCTTTATCACTATGAACCAACAGAACTTTCTCTGACAGTGACTGAGGGCACCAACAACAGTATACTGAAATTCCAATTGGGGCAAATCAGGAACGTACAAGGCTCAGATCAGAGGAACAACGATCAGACTTTGCCCAAGATCAGATCACTTTGGGAGTATCAAAAGCTTACAGCCCCCTTAGTCTATCCCTAAGATCCTGAATAATACAACACTGAATACTTCAAGAAAGCAGCAGGACCAGTCCAAACCTTCCTCCAGAAGAGCCTGGAGCCTGTTCCTAACATAAAATAAATGTCAGGAAGTAATCTGGAAGGATGAGCAAACAAAAAAGAATTCCAACATGAAGAGCTATTAAGATGACAGGAACATTCAAGATACAAACCAAGAAGAGAATATGTATGTATACAAGCAAAGCCACAAAGAAAAATACAGCTTTAGCACAAATTCAACTAGAATTTGTGAAGAAGAAGAAGCAAAAGTTAAAGGTTAAAAATCAGAAGAAAATTGGGAGATATGAAATAAAGAATCAGAAAAGGAATTAACAGAATTATTTCTACTACAAATTGCCAGAAAGAATTTAAGAATCAAGACAACTCAGTAAGGATCACACGTGATTTAGCAACTATCACAATAAACAGAGATCTTGGAATAGAATGTTCTAGACAAAAGATATAGGCCAAGAATAACTTATTCAGCAAAACTGAGTACAATCCTATGGGCAAAAACATGGATCTTTGCAGCACAGAGGACTGCCAAGCATTCCTGATGAGGAAGCTACACAGAAATTTTGAAGTGCAAACACTGGGAGTCAAAAAAAAGCATAAAAAAAAACCATGAAAGAACAATCATAAGGACTAAATGAGGACAAACTGCCTATATTCTAATATGGAGAGACAAGCAATTTCTATATCTTATTATCAATAAAGACCACAATTAGTCTAATTAGACTAAAGGCCTAGGAATGGTTCTTAAAAGAAGAATGGAAAAAGAAGAATACATTTAAGAAAAGAAAAGGAAAGGTTAGGCGAAATTATCTCACAAGATCAAGTCCAGATAAACAAGAAGAGAAAGAAGTTTAGGGGAGTGGCTTCACTAGAACCTCACAGTTATTTTAGCTGGTCAAAGGAGGGATATGAATACACACACACACTCATGCGTTCACCCATGCACAGAGTTTGGTACAGAAATTCATTTCACTCAACAGGGAAACAGAAAAGAAAAAAGAAAGGGAAAAAAGAAAGTATTAGAGAGAGGGTAAGAGACTAAAAACTCTTACTAAAGTGTCAAAATATTCATAACCTTTTTTTTTTTTTTTGGTGCTTTTTGCTGAGGCAATTGGGGTTAAGTGACTTGCCTAGGGTCACACAGCTAGGGAATGTTAAGTGTCTGAGACCAGATTTGAACTCAGGTCCTCCTGACTTTAGAGCTGGTGCTCTATCCACTGTGCCACCTAGATGCCCCTATTCCTAACTCTTTTTAAAGTGGTTTAAAACTCTTTAAAGTGGCTTAAAGCTCTTTTTAAAGTTTATAACTTTAAAAATGTGATGGGGAAAAAATGTGATGGAATTCTACTGAACTGAAAGAAATTATGAAAGGGATAGTTTCAAAAAAAAAAACCTAGAGAGACTTGCATGAACTGATACAGGGTGAAGTAAGCAGAAAAGATATTAATGTAAACAACTTTTGTCAGAATAATGACCAACCTTGATTCCAGAAGACTAGTGATGAAACAAGTTATTCACCTCCTGATACGCTGGAGAAAGACTAAGAGTACAAAAGTGATTTTTTTTTTTTTTTTTTTTTTTTTTACTGGCCAATGGAAAAATGTTTTGTCTGACTACATATATTTATGATAAGGATTCCCTTTTTTGTTTTTCTTTTTTTCTCATTTGGGCAGGAAGAAGGTGGGAAGAGAAAGCAGATTTTTGCTCATTAAAAAAAATTTAATTAAAAAATGTGTGCTAATATCTTATGAACTTAATGCCAAATCCTGTAAACCAATTGAATAAAGGGAAAGGATGAAACACTACATCTTAAACATTTCTTTAAGATGTGAAAATTTATTAAGCTTCTTGCATGTCAATATTTAACTATTTTACTTTGTTCAAGTTAATTAGCATACCAATGCAGTATATGCATAAACACACATATTGCCTATATATATACATACACACACCTCTCTTCATATGCATGTGTATATCTCTCTATACACAGTTTTTCATAGACTATACATTCAGATATGGATATATAGCTAGATAGATACATAGGACTCATGTTGTAGAACAAATGTATGTATGTAAGTGTGTGTGTGTGTGTGTGTGTGTGTGCGCGCGTGCGTGCATGTTCCTGGTACATTATAATAAATGGTTATTGACTTATTTATGATTTCAATTCTTAGTGCTTTAGATAGGGCTCTAAGACTTAGGTATAGAGAAGATTACAACCTACACTGATAAAATAAGTTTCCTCTCTCTCTTTCTCTGTATACATATTTGAATATACATTTAAGTATAAATATGTATGTGTATATCTGTGTATGTATGTGTGTATATATGTATACATATCCACATATTTTTGAGGCTTAAAATATATAATCTTTTGAAAGTATGAAAAAGTTGAAGCAAGCTCAGACCCTTGAAAAAATATCACAGTAACTATCTGTATTGCCATATATAAAAACTACAGTTTAATTTCTTTATTAATCTTTTGTTACTTAGGAACAACTATAAGGACTTCATTATATTTTTCTTTAATTGTCTTTTAAGTCAATGATGAAATTATTTCACTTCCCATTTTCTGTAAAAATGTTTAGAGTTATTATAGGAATTATTGACCTTCAGGAAGTAATTTTTTAAATAGGACTTAAAATCTAATTCAGCAAGTTCATTAATGGATCCTCCTTTTTATCCTCCGCACAACTTATTGAATATAATTGGTTGACAGATCACATGATTTCTGTTGACCATCAGGATGGGGTTAATAATGAGTACCACTTTATGCTGATAAAGTTAGGATCAAATATTTATTATAAAAGAGAGCACTTGGCTCAACTGATACTGTAGAAGTTCAAAAAGTACCTTGTCTACATGGAAAATTAAATCCAGTTCACAGACATTTTCAAAACACTTGTCTAGTGTTTCCACGAATACCTACAGAAGAAAAAAAATTATTTAGAATTTTTTTAAATTTTAAAAATTTACTTCAGTCAATCCATTCATTCTGTTAATGTACTGAATTTTAACATTTAAGGACCTAAAGAGTTAGAGAACACTTGTAGATAATGGTATAATAATTCATGTATATGCAATTCTGCATAGGAAATATATATATATATATGTATATATATATATGTCAAAAAGCTTTAGTCAAACAAATTTAGCAGAATTTAGCAGCTTGGAGACAAAAATACAAAAAAATTAAAAATGGAATTCTACTGAACTTTACGTTCCCTAAATCCAAATTTGAAAGGAAACATCTTCAGTATTGGCTGAAGTGAAGTACATCTATGTGCCCTCTTATGATTTACATCAAGTTTTCATTATTTATATAATTGAATGTAAATAATAACCCTGAAATATCTTCAAACAACATGCAGTTAAGTACTAATATATGTAAAATTCCCTGTTTGAGGATAAACTAAATCTACTAGAACCTACAAAACTCTAATTTTCCCTGGTATAAAAGCATATTTGTGAGCCCTTGCCCATCAATAGACAATGGGAAATACAAAAACAAGATCACAGCCCAACTACTTTCCATTAACTTATTTGATTCTATTGTTATTCAAGCAAAAGATACTTAAGCATCAATTATACACCATGCCAAAAGCAAAACAGCCTCTGCCCTCAAAAAGTCTCCCTTCTACCTGGGCAAGACGACACATACACCTATAGTATATATGTGGATTTATTCTGTATCCTGCAACTTTGTTAAAGTTGTGGATTGATTCTAAGTCTTTTAGTTGATTCTCTAGAGTTCTCTAAGTAGACCATCATATCATCTGCAAAGAGTGATAATTTGGTTTCCTCATGACCTACTCTAATTCCTTTAATCTCTTTTTCTTCTCTTATTGCCAAAGCTAGCATTTCTAATAAAATACTGAATAGTAATGGTGATAGTGGGCAACCTTATAGTATATATAAGATAAAAACTGTTGCCCTGAAGCCAAGTTAACCTGTCATCTTGAGTAGTCCTGTTTTCCAGAGACATGGGACTCAATATACATGAGGCCTTGAACAAATCAAAGATGAAGCCTAGCTCTGAGCTGACATTATCTGGTATTTGCACCCCTACCTAGACTCTCACTATGTCCTTGAGAATCAAATCAACTACAAGACAGGCACCAGTTAGTCTGCACCATATAGATAAACTGTTTGCACTGCTGAGACCCTTGTAGAGAAACAGACCATCATATCTTCCTAATCTCACAATTCCCAGGGGAAAAGAATGCTGTTTTTGCTCTCCTATTTACTCCCGCTCCTCCTTCCTTTCTCCACCTTTCCCCTTCTCTACAGCTCTTTTCCTTTTCCCATGTCACACCCATTTGGGAGATGATTGTCCTTTTCTCCTCCCATGAGACTGTCCCTTTTTGTAACTCACTCATGTTTCAGTATGAATTATGAATGCCTTTGTACTTGGTAGAAAGAGTTCCACAGGTATGCTCATTTTTCTTGTAATAAATCAAGTTACTACCCACATCTTATGGATTCATGATTTTTTGATTAACAATACAAAGTTGATTCAAGGTTAGTTTAGAGAAGAAGCCACTAGTAGCTAGAAGACCAGGAAAGATCCTCTGAAGGTGACATTTCAGCTAAGTCTTGGAAAGCAAGGAGCTCAAGAAGGAAAAGCATTTGAGGTATGAGGGCTAGCAAGTACAAAAGTAAAGAGAAAGGAAATGAGGTGTGAACTTAAGGTATAATAAGGCATAAAGAATAATGGAAGATAGGTTATGATAAAAAAAATTCAGAGATTCTGATTATGGAAGTGTAATGCTTGTAGGTGATGGAAAGATGAAAAGCATTACCATTCTCTAAATCTAAAACAGATCAAAGAAGTAAGTCAAGAGAACTGAGAGATTAGAGTAGTTGAAGGAAAACCAACATGTACATTAAAATCCTCTAGTCTGAAGGTAGGAGTTAGGATAGAGAGGAAGACTAGACCAGGGACAAAACTTAACAAAAAAAGAATGTGTTGGAGTTTGGTGGATAAGAGACACCAGGATCTAGACGCGGTGATAAAATCTAGACTGCAAAAAGAGGTTGCCAAGTGATAATGATAGAGAGAGAAAGAGTCTAAAAGTGACAGTGAAGAAAACAAGGAACATTTCCTAGTCCTCCACCAGAACCAGTAAGTTTAGGAGATATGAAAGAAAGTGCAGCCAGTGTGGAAAGAGTTGCCAGGGGTGCAGTATCATGAGGGAAAAATGAAAGAGTATGAGATGACAGAAAATTTATTACTTAAGGAACTGAAATGGACTTCATAGAAGTCATCTAGTCCAAACCCCACCTGAAGCATTAATTCCATCAGCAATGTAATGGTAATGGTCCTTCCTAATAAGTGGAGATCTCCAAGGTATATTTCATAATATGACCCTAGGGTAAAGTCTTCTCTTGAAGATCATCAGAATCACTAGGTGAAGTAATCCATTCCATTTTTTTTAAAGCTCTAATTTCTTTTCTTTCAATTATTCCTACCCTCTGAAGCAAAACCAAACAAGCCTAATCTCCCCATCACAAAGGAACCTAAAACATAGTTATGTATCTCCCCTGAATTTTCTATTCCCAAGACTTGTGATTCCTAGCCACTCAATTCTAACTTTTGAGATTTCCTTCCATCTTGGAACATCCAAGGCTCTGCCTCCCAATGAAGTAAATCTTTAAGACAGCTGTAGTTCTAATCATGCTAATCACTGGCATACATTGTTTTCTGCTTCCCAGATTTAATGCTTTACTACAAAATAGTTTACTACAAAATGCTTTACTACAAAAAATTTACTACAAAAAACAAATAGGCCACACAGAAGATGAACAAATCCTGCAGAATTTACCTCCAAAAAAGAATCCCATGACCTAGCATAAGAAATGATGACAAAAGCAAAACTAAGGGGTTAAGGGAAGAAAAGGACAAGCTGTTCATATAGATATATCAAGTATCAACGTGGGTAAACAAAAGTTCACAACAATTCACAAACAATTCAATTCCTATAATTATTAAGCACCTATGATAGAGTGAATTCCTAAGGTCAAAACTAAGAACCTTCTTGCTAACATTAGTCTTATTAATTTCCTTGTTCCTCCCTTGCCTTTTGTTGACCTTTCCCAACCTTGAGCTCTGCCTGATTACTCATTTTATTCTTTTCAATTATCTGGATCTCCCATTCCTTCTTTTAGGAAAAATCTTAGGTTCTACCTCCCAGATTCAATCCGGACCTCCTCTTCTTAACTAAAGTCTCAATGATAACTTTTCCCTGACTGTACTACTCATCACAGCCTATGCCCCTAACTGAAAGTAAATTTTTTTAAAAAGAAGTCTTAAGCAATTTTTTTTTCTAAATTTCCTTTTGTTGAATAAAAAAAGGACAGAACTAACAAGAAAAAGAATGGAAAAAAAAATAATAGCAAGAAATGGATAACACAGAAAATTATATCAGACTCACTGGAAATGTACTATTAATAAAATAAATATTAAAAAAACTCTACAAATGTTTTCAAAACCCAATATTCTGAATATGGACAAAAACAAAAAGTAACAGTATTAACAGTTATTTCAGAATGGATTATATAGAACTTGAGGCATATGAAGCACAAAAAATCTTGGCCTTTGAAGTATTAGATATTGCAATGGATATAGCACTGTGCTCAGAGACTGAATACCTCAGTTCCAGATATAAAGCCAACCTCAGAAATTTACTAGCTATGTGACCTTGGATAAGTCATTTAACCTGTCTGCCCCAGTTTCCTCAACTGTAAAATAAGGATAATACTAGCATTAATTTCTAGAATTGCTACAATGATTAAATGAGATATTTAAAAAGCTCTTAACCTAGTGCCTAGAACACAGTAGGTGCTTAGTAAATGCTTGTTTCTTAGTTCTATTAGCCAGTTATGTGACCTTAGTCAGTCATTTAGCCCCTCAAGGCCTTAGTCTCATATATAAAATAAAGGGAATGAATTATATCTTTACCCTATACATAGAAACATCTATGAACTTGGATGGGGAAATTTCTAATTGAAACTTGGCATTTCCTTCAATTATTTAAAAACATTATTCTGAGAAGGGGTCCACAAACTTTCCTATACACCAAAGGATTATATAGCACAAAGAAATGTAAAAGCTCCTGACTTAGATGATGTCTGTGGTGCTATCCAATTCTAAATTCTGTTATTCTCACCTGGACATAGTCTTAGTGGTTTAAAAAAAAAATTATTGAAAATTTGCTTAGTATAATGCTTTTTCAGAGGACATATTACTTCAGAAAATAGATGATGAAGCCAAGTCCAAGAATGTTCCATTAACTTGATGTGCCACAATTTGTTTAGCAATTTCCTAAGTTGATGGCTTTCTACTTTGTTTCACATTGTTATCATTGAAAGTGCTACACCATGGTCACCTTACTCCCAAATTGGCTTCCTTCTACCTCCTCTCCAGTAATATCCCCATTATAGATATACCTCTACCATGAAGTCCATTCTCTTGATTAATAAGTCCTTAGCTGCAACTATCATTTCATGAGGATCCCCAAACAAAAACACTTAAATCCTGACTCAACTGCTTCTCTAGACGTCCTCTTCACTGCTTCTCTAGGAGCTTTGCCCCTATAAGGGTACCCATCCTCGTCTCTACTTTGTAGTTCCCCTCCATGCATTGTCTTCCCTATTAGAATTGAGGGTAACAAAGACCCCAGCTTCTGGGATAAGTACTCACTATTTGACAAAAACTGCTGGGAAAATTGGAAACTAGTGTGGAAGAAATTAGGGCTTGACCCATACCTTACACCACATACCAAGATAAAATCTAAATGGGTTCATGATCTGGATATAAAGAGTGATACTATAAGTAAATTAGAGGAATGTAGTATAGTTTACCTCTCAGACCTGTGGAGATGGAATAAATTTAAGTCCAAAGAAGAACTGGAACTCTTAATTGAACACCAGATAGATAATTCTGACTATATTAAGTTAAAAAGTTTTTGTACAAACAAAAGCAATGCAGTCAAGATTAGGAGGGAAGCAATAAACTGGGAAATCATCTTTACATTTAAGGGTTCTGATAAAGGCCTCATTTCTAAAATACATAGAGAATTGTTTCATATTTATAAAAATTCAAGCCACTCTTCAATCAATAAGTGGTCAAAGGACATGAACAGACAATTTTCAGAGGATGAAATTAAAACTATTTCTAGTCATATGAAAAGGTGCTCCAAATCACTATTGATCAGAGAAATGCAAATTAAGACAACTCTGAGATACCACTACATACCTGTCAGATTGGCTAAAATGACAGGAAAAGATAATGATGAATGTTAGAGGGGATGTGGGAAGGCTGGGACACTAATACATTGTTGGTGGAGCTGTGAACGGATCCAGCCATTCTGGAGAGCAATTTGGAGCTATGCTCAAAAAGTTATCAAACTGTGCATACCCTTTGACCCAGCAGTGTTTCTATTGGGCTTATATCCCAAAGAAATCATAAAGGAAGGAAAGGGCCCCACATGTGCAAAAATGTTTGTGGCAGCCCTTTTTTTTTTTTTTTAATTTTTATTTTATTTGCATAACATGTGTGGGTAATTCTTCAACAATAACCCTTACATAGCTTTCCGTTACAAATTTTTCCCCCCAACTCCCCACCCCTCCCCTAGATGGCAGGATATCCACTACATGTTAATTATGTTAAAATATTGGCAAATCGAATATATGTATACATATTTCCAAACTTGTCATTGTTGTGCAAGAAAAATCTTGTCTACACAAACGATATATCAGATAAAGGAAACACAATGTAAGCAAACATCAATCAAGGAGTATGAGAATGTTATGTTGTGGTCCACATTTCGCATCCCTCTCTCTGGGTGTATATGGCTTTCTTCAGTGAACAATTGGAGGTGGTTTGAAACATTTCATTGTTGAAGAGAGCCATGTCCATCAGAATTGATCGTCATATAGTACTGTTGTTGCCGTGTATAATGATCTCCTGGTTCTGCTCATTTCACTCAGCATCAGTTCATGTAAGTCTCTCCAGGCCTCTCTGAAATCATCTTGCTGGTCATTTCTTACAGAACAATAATATTCCATAATATTCATATACCATAATTTATTCAGCCATTCTCCAATTGATGGGCATCTTTTCAATTTCCAGTTTCTTGCCACTACAAAAAGGGCTGCCACAAACATTTTTGCACATGTGGGGCCCTTTCCCTCCTTTAAAATCTCTTTGGGATATAGGCCCAGTAGAAACACTGCTGGGTCAAAGGGTATGCACTGTTTGATAACTTTTTGAGCATAGCTCCAAATTGCTCTCCAGAA
>JAJPUD010001240.1:216642-239666 GCA_023553655.1 Myrmecobius fasciatus
TGCAAATAAAAATCTTTATTAAAAAAAAAAAAAAAAAAAAAAAGAAAGTCTGAGGAAGGCGCTAGATGGTGCAATGAGTGGATAGAGCAGCAGCCTTGAAGTCAGAAGGATCGGAATTCAAATTCAGCCCCAGACACTTAAACATTTACTAGCTATGTGACCCTGGACAAGTCACTTAACCCCAATTGAAACACACATACACACACAAAAAAAAAAAAGAAGAAGAAGAAGTCTAATGAATTCTATGAATCTTTTCTAGGAAATGTTTTTAAATGTATAAGATATAGATAGATAGATAGATAGATAGATAGATAGATAGATAGATAAATAGATAGACAGATAGACTGATAGACTGACAGTCAATAGATAAATACAGATGCATGCATATATCTATCTATATATCTATATATATCTATATCTATCTATATAAACATAGATATATACACATGCATACATAAAATTACAAAAGACAATTAATCATATTAAAATATAATTACCAAAATACTTTTAGAAAGTTAAGCTAAAGTTAAGAACTTCTGACTTGATACCATTTTTAAAAATTTAAGGAATACTACTGATATGGCTGCTCCACCACCAAAATGAACTATTTCTGAATTAAGAAACCACTGGTAACAAAAGAAGAAAGAAATCCTGCACATTTCTTGCCTGCAGCATAAATTATGAAATAGGAAAAGTTTCTCTTCAGGAACCTTCTATTAAAACCTTAATCTTGGAAGCCTTTCTGCCAAAGGGCTCACAAGAGGCTCCTACCTGGACTTGCCCAACAGGCAGTATCTCCATTCCCTGAATTTCATTTCCTTCCCTTCCCTGCCCTCAAATTTGTGTCCTATTCCTTTGGTGCTCAGTCTTCTGCTTCCATATGAGAGGGCTAAGACATTAACTTAACCAAAGTAAATTTAATGATGGTTATTTCAGGCATTGTGACCTTGAAACAACTGACTTTCTAATGCCAAGGCAAAGGCTTTTCCCCCTATATCTTGCTGCCCCTGGATCCAGTCAATTAAACTGTCCCTGATAAAGCAATAATGATATTTAAATAATATTTTACTGCTTGCAATAAAAATACTGTTTATGTAGTGTTTTATATTTTACAAAGTATTTTTTACATTATCTCATCTACTTCTCATAATAGTTCCATAAGATAGGTACTATGGATAAAAACTAAGGCAAAGAAAAATCTAAGATTCCTGGTCTGCTCCATCCTCCTGACTACAGAATCATAAGTAAAAAAATATCCTCAAAAATAGTACACTGTACCCCATTATTGTATACTAAAAAAATCATATTTTGATTATACATCTATTACATAGCACAAAAATCATTTCTTAAGCCAAGTAAGACTTGTAAGGTTAGCTCTTGATTTTGTTTCTCCAACTATAATTAGGCTTATATATTAATGGGAATAATCTTGACACCATGGCTACAATACACTAACAAAAAGTACAATAGGAAATTGAAGGGAAGCCTATCAACTGGGGAATGGCTAAATAAACTGTGGTATGTGATTATGATGGAATACTATTATTCCATAAAAAATGATGAGCAAGATGCTCTCAGAAAAATCTGGAAAGTAAGACCTCCATGAGAACTGAAGCAAAGTGAAATGCACTGTGTACAAAGTAATAGTAATTAATGTTCTGGGATGATAAACTATGAATGATTTTGCTATTCTCAGCAATACAATGATTCAAGATTATTTTAAAGGAGTTATGATGAAACATTTTCCATACTCAGAGAAAGAACTGATTTGTGTCTGAATATAGGCTGAAGTATATATTTTTTTAACTTTTTTTTTTTTCTTGAGGGTTTTTTTTTTTTGGTAGTGATGGTGTGAATCTATGTTTTCTTTCACAATATGGCTTATGGAAATATTTTACATAACTTCACATGTGCCTTCAGAGAGAGAATCTGGAACTCAAAGTTTTAAAAACAAATGTTAAAAAATGTTTTACATGTAACTGGGGGAAATAAAAATATTTTAAAATGGGGGAACAAGTATAATTAAGAAAAAAGAATTATCCACTGAACTACTCTCATACTATTATCGGCTTAAGACAACAAATAAATTAAGGCCAGTATGAATGCTTATAAATATCCAAACCAAACATTAAATATTGATGTAGTTCTTTTTTTTCCCCTTTGTAAATATTTTATCACTTCCAATTAAGACATGTATAACAAACAGTTCTAAAGCTATCAACTATGAAATTCATTGTTTTTATGTCATTCAGCAACTTGCAAGACTAAAATAACACACAGTATGACCAAAAAAAAGAATTTTCTGCCTTCTCTAAGTAAAAGGAAGGTTTAGATATAATTTTATTGATTAAGCAAATACAAAAATAGATTTCTGTCTGTAGCAGACTTCAATCTAAAACTTACTGGGAAAGATAAAGTATATCATTTGGTCTAGTATTGCCAGTATTAGGGCTATATCTCTGAAAAGACAAAAAAATGAAAAGGATCTGTGTGTACAAAAATAACTTTTCCAGTTCTTTTCAATACAGCAAAGACCTATAAAACAGGAGGAATGGGGGTGGGAGAATGCTAATCACCTGGGGAACAGCTGCACAAATTATGTATATGAATGCAGTGGAATTTTATGGCATTTTAAGAAATGATGAAAGGAACAATTTCAGAGAAACCTGAGAAGAACTGTATGAATAGATTCAGAAGAAAGCAGAACTAGAACAATTTATATATAAGGGAAGGGAAGGGAACAGGCGTTTACATAGTGCCTCTTTTGTGCCAGGTTTTGGACTAAATGCTTTACAAATATTATTGTATTTAATCTTCACAACAACTCTACATGGTAGATGCTATTATTATCCCCATTTTATAGTTAAGGAAACTGAGGCAAATAGAGGTTGAATGTCTTGCCTAGTGTCACACAGCTATTAAGTATCTAAGGTTGGATTTGAACTCAGGTGTTCCTGCCTCTAGGCCCAGTACTCTATCCCTAGATAGATATCTAGATATTTCTAAAACTAATAACACTAAAAAAAAACAACTTTGAAAGACTTAAGGATGATTAAAGTAATAATCAACCATGGCTCCAAAGCTTTGATAAATCAGTTGTTGGTGTAGTAGATAAAGCACTGGGCCTGGAATAAGGAAGAACTGATTTCAAATGCAGCCAAAGACACTTACAAATTGTATGATGCTGAACATTTCACTTAATCTCTATTTGCTTCAATTTCCTTCCCTTGATGAAGCACACATCCCAACTCCTGACAAAGAGTGAAATGTACATAAATTTTCAAACATGTCCAATGTGAGAAGTTGTTTTCCTTCAACATACATGTTTATTATAAGAATTTTGCTTTTCATTTGTTCTTTAATGTATTAGGGAGGTGGGAAAGGAATGGAACGGAACTTAATAATGACCAATCCCCTTTTGCTGACAACAAAAGAAAGAAAAAGATATTGAAGCATTCTTCCCCCCCCACCCCCGCCAAATGCACAAAAGAGAATAGGAAGAAGCACAAACAGAACTTTGAAAATTACATACTAAATCTATTAGATAATTTTTTTAAAAAGCAAGTTGTAAGTAAAAGATATTATTTTCTTACACAGCAAATCTTCCTTATCGGTTCCCCTTTGTCTATGGAAATGCTTGTTTTATTTGTTATTAAGTTCAGACTAAAATTATATAATTTCTTTTGGAAAAAAAAAATTTTTGTTCCAGAAAGAATGAGACAAGCCTCTTTGTCAAGCAATTTTCCTCAATACTCCTCTTAATTGACCTAATAATTTTGATGCTAAAATATTTTGTAGCTATTGCTTAAAAAAAAATCCTATATAAAATAGTCTCATCAAATTCAGGTCTTGAATTCCCCTCCTCCCAACTTGATCTACATTTCTGAAAATTTAAGTGGATAAGTGCTTTTTTTTTCCCCTAATGGACCTTAGAAACACAAACTGAACATTAAAAAATACTTTTTTTTTTAATTTTTACACAGTAGTTTTTCTTCACACTTGCCCAATAATCAAGTGATTTTTATCATTCTTTTAAATAATCTCAAAATAAGCTTACAAATACTTAAAAAGAACACATTCTACGTGGAGTAACTCACTTGATAAGGACTTACTGGCTCAAACCTGGGTAACTCAGATACCTTACTTCTACTAAAAAATCAATGTGGGTTCACTTTTGCTATTATGACTAAAGAGTAATGAATAATTATTAAATAAATTTTATTCATTTATAACAAAATCATGTTCAAGAAAATTATGAAACAAAAGGAAAGTTTAAAGAAAAAATTCAACATTACTTACAACAAGAACATCATTAATAACTTACTTGTATTAGGTCTAAAATGCCAAGCTCGCTTTCTGAAGAATCCACACAGAAGACAAAATACAATGTGGCATAATGTCTGTAAATCAGTTTGTTGTCGGAGCCACCTATTAGCCTAAACAACAAAGGCAAAAAACTGTCAGAAGAAATACAAGACATATATTCATTAGTTCAAGCGATTTTAAAGCTTACAGTAATAAACTGTTATATAAAAAATTTCCAGTAATAAAGATATCATTTATGGCTTCTAATTGAGGTGCACTCACTTCATAAAATAATACAATAAAGAATTGATTTTTTTTTTCTTAGAAAACTGTAAGGGGAAAAAAAGTTTCTTCTTAAATTAAATTTCACTGTATAGAAAGAGATTTATAGGCATTCCAGTGACAAAAATAAAAATGATAGATGGTTTCCATTAGAAATCTTAAAAGCTAATTGCCAATTAGAGAAAATTAGAGAAAAACTATATGATGTTTCTTAATGTAGGATATATTTCTTGTAATTACCTCTCTAATATTCAATATATAATGATTTTCATTATAACAAAAATGGAATTATAATTATTTTTCTAGCACATAGTAACATCAAAATTCTATTTTTAAAAATGTTTTTAGTAAAATTATCTTGTTATAATACTTCTGACCCATCTTCTATAAAGATTTAGTCATTTTGTTATGTAGATGACTGCTGACTTCAAATTTCTGAAGGGTTGTAATGATGAATAGAAGTTTAACTTCTTGTCCTTGGACTTCAACAGAAAGTGGATAGGAATAACAACAGCAGCAACTAGCACTCATTTAGCAGCATAATACAAAGCATTTTACAAAATTATCTCATTTTTTCTCCACTACCTGACAGGCAGGTGCTATTATTATCCCCAAAGATACAAGAGTAGTTTGCCATTTTCTTCTCCAGCTCATTTTACAAATAAGGCTATTGAAGCAAACAGAATTTAAATGACTTGCCCAGCTAGTTAAGTGGAAGAATCCAGATTAGAACTCAGATCTCACTGACTTCAAACTCAGAGCTCTATCTAATTATAATATCTAAATGTCTAAATTTTAGGTGGAACTTGAACCCAAGTTAGCTTTCTATCGAACAAACCAGACTGTTTCTCATAAACAATTCTTTTGTGTCCTCTGAAATCTGTTAACTTTCACTATCAATTAAACTACTCCTACTTCACAAAATAATCATTTTTGATAAAAAGACAAAAATAAAAGGAATGTACATTTGAAAAATTTTCTGAAAATACATTGACAATAGGATTATAAGAGTTCTTCCTCGCTAAAAAGTTAAACATTAAACAAATGAAGTTTGTTTCCCCCTAATTTTAACTGAATAGCTTTCTAATTAAAGTTAATAATTTTTATAAACTTTCTGAGGCACATACATATTTTAATTCAAATAAGATCTAGTCTTCAGCTTTGAAATGGCTAAAATGATTACATGAAAGTAATATGAAATAAATTTTTAACAGAATTCTGGAGCTGAAGGAGAAGTAAGTCTAACTTCATAGTAACAGACAAAAGGTAATTGAAATCTAGTGAATTTAAGTGACTTACAAACGAAGACCAGAACTTGTTTCTTGACACCTAGTTTAGTGCTACAAAAACACATTTCAGTTTCTAAAGAATGATTCCAGGTCAAGTATAAGTTATAATTCAAACAGAAATCTGAATGGATATTTCAAGGTATTCCTATTCAACAAATCTGAAATGTTTACAATGCAATAGACACTATGCCAGGTCCTATTTTTCCTTCTGCAAACACCAAGTGAAAAAGACAATGCTAAGAAGATTCTTCAACTTTATTCAAAATCCAAGATGGTTTTAGGAACATATATTTAGAGCAGAAAGGAATCTTAGATATCATCTAGAATCCTCATTCATTCATGAGAAAGAAGCAAACAGAGGCCCAGAAAAGTAGACTAAGTCTTGATAAAGGTTACACAAGCAGCTAAGTCAGAATTTGAACTTAGGTTGTTTCTCAACAGGCACTAGTACATGGCACAGTGGACAGAGTGTTGGTCAGAAATCAAGGCCCAAGTTCAAATCCAACCTCAGAAACCTACTAACTCTGTGACCCTGGGCAAGTCACTTAGCCCAGTCTGCCTCAGTTTTCTCATCTGTAAAGTCAGCTAGAAAAGGAAATGGCAAACCATTTCATTATCTCAACCAAGAAAACCTCAAATGAGGTCAAAAAGAGTGACTGAATAAGAACCACTACCCTTCACTCCAATTTCAATATTCTTTCTTTTATAGCAAACTGCATCTCCCCTGTTATTAAGAGAAAAAGAGGCAAAGTATATTTTTTAAAAAAAGAATCCAGGTAGCAAAACCAGATTGAATGAGAACAGTTCTTTACTTGCTTAAACTGTAATAAGATTTAGAGCTAGAGAGAATCTAAGAGGACCATCTAGTCTAATATCTGAATATTAGAGTTGGAGAATCTAATGCCCAGAAAATTTAAGTGAGTTAACTGTTCATGGTTCATGAGAAAGTACTGTTTGTTATCACAAGTTAATATGCAATAGTCACAAGATTAACCATTTATCTATCCATGCATAAAAAAGTGCTATACACAGACACACAAATTTATATATATATATACATATATATATATAAAAGAAATTATCTTCCTCCATAAGCAAAACTGATTGTCAGATAAGATTGCCTTGCGTTAGCAACAAAATTTATGTAACTTTTTCATAAAATAACTGTAAAGTCTAAAATATTCCTAAGTCCACAAATTTAGAATTTCTATTAATTAATCAAGGGACTTTACCTTTTCATCTTGTCCGTGAAAAAACAGCTTAATAGGTAAATTGTCAGTACAATCAAGATAACAAAGAGGTATGTATAATTAACTGCTTGTGAAGAAACTGTTGAAAAGGAAAAAATAAGTATCCACAAGAACTAGCATTGTCTGGGTCCTTGGAGGTCACCAAGCCCCACATAAGCTAGAAACCTTTGATCATCTATCTGTACCAACTGATTAGGTTGATTACAAACCATTCTCATCTGTTCTTTTTAAAAATAGGACAACTAGATCTCAGTTGGAATTTTTTTAATCCCAGTTTATTGTATGGAACTGAAAATAAAAAACTGCATGCCTTTGGTTTTTTTGTTTTTGTTTTTTTAACTCAGACTTTTTAAGCAAAGTAAATCACTGAATAAAGGGTGAGACCTGAAGTGAAGACCTGAATTCAAATCCTGCCTCAGACACCTAATAGCTGTTTGACCTTGTGAGAGTTACTTAATCTCTCCTGGTTTTAGATTTCCCCTCTATAAAATGGGGAGAGTATTCTTACCTAAATCACAGGGTTCTTGTAATGATCAAATGAAATAATATATGGTAAGTGTTTTGCAAACTTTAAAGAGCTATATATAGTTCTCCCTTCCACATGATGGAGATTAGGAAGATGACAACCATGCAATTTTGGCCCTCCTTTTGTATCAGGGAAAAAGTCTGAATTACTGTGGTATTAAAAAATAAAATGTTGATATTATACAAGATTAAACATGTATTTTGTGCATTTCTAAGTTTCTAAACTTTTTTTCTATATCATCTGCTGGCCTTCATGAGTCATCTGTGGCTGGAAAAACTCTCTCAAAATTGCCATTTAACTTATGCCAACCTGCAACATATCAAGACCCCAATGGGGAAAGTCAAGATGTGGAAGGGATAACTGTAAAAGCTAGTTGTTATTATTATTGTTGTTGTTATTGTTACCATTATTATTATTCTCTTGCCCAATTAGTCCAAATTGGAGAGGTATAGAATCCTAATAATCAACTGCCAAATCTCATACCTTCCCCCTTCTCATCTCATCCTTTACTTTACTTACCTGGCACATCAACTTAGCTCAGGTTTTCATTATCTCTTGCATAAACTATTGCAATATTCTCCCAACTTGTTTCTCTATGTCAAATCTCTCTCCTCTGCAAACCAGTCTATATTATATATTTTCCCCCTTTCCCACACTGCAGTTTATCTCAGATAAATTGACCTTGATGCTCTTCACAGAACATTCCATTTATCTTTTCACTGGTTGTTCCACAGACCTAGAACATACCTCTTCCTAAGCACCCCTAGAATGCTTTCTTTCCTTTCAGAACTCTATGCGAAGCTTTTCTTGATTCCCTCTCCTACCTCCTAATGCCTTTCGGCCAAAAAACTTACCTTGTATTTACACTCCCATAACTGTTGCTTCACTTTAGTCTTATTAAACCCAGTGCTTAATATAATGCCTATACATATAGGCAAAATATAAATGCTTAGTGACTGATTCTTCTATTCAAAAAACAGTAGATATTTTAATTAAATGTTTTACTTACAATCCTCCTTCTAGGAAATTACAGACGTTTTCATCCCGTTTAGACACCAAATGGAAAGTTTCCCTGATGATTTGTTGCTGTGTATCTTCACTCTGGGGAAAAATATTTTACATGCATTGAAATAAGATTAACAATTTTTTTGTATTGTAAACATTTTTAGCCACTATTATCAGTGTTAACCTGTGACATTAATTAGCAATAAAATCCCTACTTCCATAGAAATGATTCTATAGAAAGAAAATTTTATTATGGATCTTATCTTTAAATGATACCTGATGAAGGCAAAGATGAAGCTCTTTAGTGAAGAAATATAACTGCAGCAAAATGATCAAAACTCCTTTTAATAAGTTTAAATAGAGGCTTGGAAAAGTCATAGAATATTAAAGTTGGCAAATTTTTAGAGATCATCTAACTCCTTCACTTTATTGATAAGGAAACCAAAACCAAACCAAAGGCAAAATTGTGACATTATACTATTTTAAAATTTATAAAATATTTTATTTCTATCTTCTTATTTGAAACTCACAACAACTCTGTAAGGTAAGCAGTGCAAGTATTAAGCCATCTCCTTTTTAAAGATGAGGAAACAGACTCAGTTGTGTGAAACCACTTATAGAAACATAGCTAGGGAATGTTGGAAGCTTCCTAGGCCCCAGTAGAATGCATGCTCTTCAAGAGTAGGAACTGATATGCTTTTATCTCTGTATCTTCACCATGTAAATGTTTGAATGAGTTGAGGCAAGAGATCAGGCTAAGACTTCTGAATACAAGTTCAGCACTTTCTATTGTTGCCACACTAATAGACAAGAACTCAGCTTTCCTGCCCCATGAATGCAGTGTTCTCTCCATAAGACAACTAGTTTCAAAAGCAACATCTGTTTATGTCCAGAGACAGTTCATGAAATTAGCTATTACTCGGGAACCAACTGCAAAGGAAGTTATACCAAGCTCTGATCACTACATGGGATACAGTTAAAATTCCTAAGGAAGGGATAAAATTTCTCAAAGAAGAAAGGGTAGAGGTTTAAAAAAAAAAACACAGAAAAAGGTAAAATGGTAAAGGAACATTAGTGATTTAGAAAAAAAGTCAAGACATTCTCACATTTTGAAGAAGATACATTCCATCTGTCTATAGTAATTTTTCCTTCACTTTTTTTTACATAGCTCTCAACATGGGTGTGAAACATTAGAAAAAAAAGCAAAGCAATTAATTACCTTAGTTTAGTTTTGGAAGAGCCAAAAAAAAAAAAAAAAAAAAGTCTCTTTCTGGAATAACTGCATGCTCTTGAGTTTTAGGCCAAGAATATGAAGAATGATATGAACCTCTACAAAGAACTTCTGATTATCAGTTCTGATTCAGGGGGAAATAGAAACGTTTATTCTAATCCAGAAGTGAGGTATTAGATTAAGGATGGAATAAATTACTAATAGTGAAGACAAAGAAAAAGATATACTGTACTGATTCATTAAAAGCTTTTCTGAGTTTCATCTTCAAATACACTGTTTGATAAATGTTTTCATTCTTGTAATTGATCTTTTTTCAAAAACACAGATACAAACATACAGTAAAATTCATGGCTGTGATCCACATCTGAGATAACATAGGCCTTGAGACCACAAGACTGGAACTCTTAGCAACTGACTTGTTAGCAGGTTCAAAGTTATAAAATGGTGAAAGAGCCTCCAGAAGATTAGATGTGCAAATTAAAGAACATGATATAATCAAATTACCTTTTCAAATATTCTGAGAAGTAGTCTGGCATAATGGATAAGGGTCATTAAAAGCAGGGTTCAAGTCCTGACCCCTGAATATAGACTATGTGAATTATCCAAGTTATTTATGCCCAAGGCAATTCTCTAAAACTATAAATTGAAAGATTGCCAAGATGAATTGGTGGAAAGAATTCCCTTATTAGGAGTTTCCCCACCTTATCCTCCCAAAATTCAGAGATCTGAATCTATATCACTGCAACTATAACCACCAAGGAGGAAAAATGTATATTCTAACCCCATTTCCACTCCATATTAATATTCAACACTCCACCCACTTTTTTTCTCTGGTTAAAGCTCTCTGCTTTGTGATCTCATGGTCTCATGTCTCTCTCCACAAACTATTTTCTGAAGCAGATGTGACACACAGCTGCTTTTCAGCAAACTATATTAGCTTTAAATACATCAGGAAGGGACAAGCCATCCCAAACTTGGCTTCATGGTACTGATAAACAAAAGGCAGATAAGCTCTGCTGTTTTCCCATTCCCCTCCAACCACACAGTAGTTGGGGGGAAGTCACTTATATCCTTGTTCTTTCACAAAAGACAGAAAAAAAATCTTTTTTTTTTTAAATTAAAGCTTTTTATTTACAGAAGATACGAATAATTTTTCAACACTGACCTTTGCAAAACTTTCTATTCCAAATTTTTCCCTCCTGCCCCCCACCCTCTCCCCTAGATGGCAGATAGTCTAATACATGTTAAATATATTAAAATATATGATAAATCCAGTATATGCATAAATATCTATATAGTTATCTTTCAGTATAAGAAAAATCGGATCTAGAAAGAGAAAGAAAAAAAAAAAACCTAAGAAGGAAAAAAAATGCAAGCAAACATCAACAGAAAGCATGAACATGCTATTTTGTGGTCTATACTCAAATCCCACAGGCCTCTCTCTGGTTGTATATGGCTTTCTTCACTGAACAATTGGAACTGGTTTGAAACATTTCATTGCTGAAGACAGCCATGCCCATCAGAATTGATCATTATAGTCTTGTTGTTGCCATGTATATTGATCTGGTTCTGCTCATTTTATTCAGCATCAGTTCATGCAAGTCTGTCCAGGCCTCTGTGAAATCATCCTGCTGGTCATTTCTTATAGACCAATAATATTCCATAACATTCATATACCATAATTTATTCAGCCATTCTCCAACTGATGGGCATCCATTCAAGTTCCAGTTTCTAGCCACTACAAAAAGGGCTAGTGCAAACATTTTTGCACACATGGGTCCCTTTCCCTCCTTTAAGATCTCTTTGGGATATAGGTCCAGTAGAAACACTGCTGGGTCAAAGGGTATGCACAGTTTGATAACTTTTTGAGCATAGTTCCAAACTGCTCTCCAATTTGGTTCAATCAGTTCACAGTTCCACCAATAATGTATTAGTGAAAAGACAGAAAAATTAACAAGTTTTACAACATGAGCATCAAAGCCATGTTAAAAGTCATCCTTTTTGACTAAAAGAATTTAGTCCTAGAGAAGATAACACAAAGAAAAGAGAGGCAGGATTTTCATCTGTTCATTCAACAAGCATATATACATTTTATTGGAACACAAAGCAATATGTACTAATAACCAATAGCAGTTTGCTTGCTGTCTTGGGAAAAGGAGGAAAAGGAAGGAAGGGAGATAAAAATTTGGAACTCAAAATCTTACAAAAATGAATATGGAAAACTATATTTACATGTAATTGGTAAAAATAAAATATTATTGAAATTTTTTTTCTTTCTTTCTTTCTTTTTTTCTTTTTTTTTTTTTTTTGCTGAGGCAATTGGGGTTAAGTGACTTGCCCCAGGGTCACACAGCTAGGGAATGTTAAGTGTCTGAGATCAAATTTGAACTCAGGTCCTCCTGACTTCAGGGCTGGTGCTCTATTCACTGCTCCACCTAGCTGCCCCTGAAATTTTTAAAAGACCAAATTGTAGTGGTAGAGAAGGCTTTTGAGCATCCCCAGGATAGCAAAGTATGTATATATGTGTGTGATTGTGAATAAATAATCACATGAAAGTCCCTTAATAATAAAAGAAACTAAAAAAATAAAACATGTACACCAGTCAGCTGATACGAAAGATATATTAAGGAAATACAAAGCAATTGGAACAGGGGAGGGCGGAGGTACATAAGAGTGGGGAGTCAGGAAAGCCTTTATATAAGAGAGCACTTTTGAGCATAAGACTCAAAGAAAGAAAGGATTCTTTGAGACAGAGGTAATAAGGACTGTATCCTTAGCCTGTGTAATAACATAATATATAGGAGAAAATGTCATATATGGGAACTATAAGCAGACCCAAAAGTTTGGCTGAAACATAGAATGTATTGAGGGGTACTGATATGAAATTAATTTGTGAAGGATAAGTTAGAGCAGGAATGTTAAAATATTCTAAATGTCTGACAGAAGTTTTTATTTTATCTGAAAGGTGATAGGGGAGCATTAAAGATTCCTTCCTGATAGAAGGTAAGATATAATCATTTATGTTTTGGAGTAGAGACTGAAAGGAAAAAGGTTGGATGCAGGGAAAACCAATTAGGGGTCATCTTCATAGAGATAATTCAATTCATGGGATTTCACGAAATTCCCAATAGAGGACCAAGAGTAGAGAAAAAGGAACCAGGACAGTTTCAGGAGGTCCCAAAGAATGTTCATTGAAAAACTTCCTTTTCTAGTAATATCCCTATTTCTGTTAAAGGTCACCCTAGTCACCCCGTTCACAACCTAAAGAGTTCACTTGGGGCAGCTAGGTAGCGAAGTGGTTAGAGCACCAGCCGGGAAGTCAGGAGGACCTGAGTTCAAACCTGGCTGTGAGACCCTGGGCAAATCACTTAACCCTAAGTGCCTCAGAAAAAAAAAAAAAAAAAAGTTACACTCAATTCTTCCCTCTTTTCTTGCTGAATCTTGCAATCAGGGTTAAATGACTTGCTGGGAGTCACACAGTTATGAAATGTTAAGTGTCTGAGGCCATATTTGAACTCAGGTCCTCCTGACATCAGGGCTGGTGCTTTATCCACTATACCACCTAGCTTCCCCCTTTCATAATTATTTTTTAAACACTGTTGATTCTTCTTCCAGAACATTTTACACCCATTTCCTGCTTTCCATTTACTCAGTCATCAACTTAATTCACTACCTCACTTCATTTCACTGGAACTATCACATAACTATGATCATAGGTCAGAAGGGAGTCTTAATCTGTTACTTTAAACTGTCAGTTCAATGATAATGAGAGAAGTCATCAAAGCCCATGGCTGGTCACTCAAGAAATTCTGAATCTCAGAGCACAACTCTGCTCATTGGAGTATCTTAGTCTTAGAAAGAGGGAGAGGGAGGAGAAGGGGGTGGAGGGGAAAAGAAGAAAAGGGAGAAGGAGAAGAAGGAAAGGAAGGAGGGGGAGAGGGAAGGGGAGAAGGAGAAGAAAAAGGAAAAGAAGAGGAAGGGGGAGGGAAAGAGGAAGAGGCAGAGGGAAAAGGAGAGGGAGAGTATGTATACATACATAATGGCCTAGAACTGTAGTTTTAGTTTATCCTAAAAGAGTCCAATTAAATCTTTCTTACCTTTCCTAGGCAGTGAGGACATTGAGGTACTAGTCTAGATGAGGCTCTAAGTTTTGACAATTAGAAAGCTCTCTCCTTAGAATGATGAGAGTATTGGAGAAAAAGGCTATTAAAGAATACCTAGCATAGCATTTCCACCATCAACTTTCTCTCTCTTTTTTAGATTATTTAATAAATTAGCAAGATAGTTCTAGTTAATCAGAACATCAGTCCTAAAGACTATGTCTATGCTTATTTCCTTAGAAAAAACAGCAACACTATTGTAGAACAATCTAGTCATCAATAGTAACATCTGTATTGCAATTTTGTATACCAATACACACCTTCTTCAAAAATACATTTATATGTGGCAGAAGAAAGTACAAAAAAGTAAGGACAGTTAGGTGCTCCAAAATTTAGGTAATAATATATACATCTCACATTCCCGGAAGTTTTCCTCAACTCCCTTCAAAAAGATACTCATCAGGATAAGTGGCAGGATTCAATATAGAGTCCTTTTGTCCTGGAAGTATAGACACTATTATAAGGCACAATCTTTACTCTGGAATGACAAGCCCTCCTCTTTTGGACAGGGAAGCAGGCACTATTACAGTCACCCTATACTTTTGTTTCAAACACTACAGGAGCAAAAATTCACTTTTAGTCTTGAAGACTTCGACTTGTAGCAGCAGCTTGAATAGTTAACAATGAGTATCTGGTTACAATCTTTCAGTAGTTTCTATGTGACTGCTTTTGAATCTGCTTTAGAAGTAACATAAATGTTAGCTCATCCTGAAAATACATATACTGTATTAAAAACACATTCCTACTTGTGGTACTTAAGTCTTTTTAATAAAATCAACTTGTATGCTAACAAAAAAAAACTATTTTAATCAATTTCCAATAATATGTACCTGGCACATGAGAAGGGGAAGGCCAGAATTGAAGAGAATGAAAGAAAAGGGATTTCTTCAATTGTCTTCACACACTCTTGGATAAAAAGGATCTCTTGTATGAATTGAGTTACCTCACTCTGAATGGGAGAGCTGTTTTCCTCTGAATCACCTGGTATATATTCTCCTAAATATATTTTCTCTGATTTCCATTTTACTATTTGAATAAATGGGCTTCTTGGCTAACTACCACAAGCATTCACTGTGGAACCAGAAAAAAAGTCAAGCCTTGAATAAAAATCTTAGCATCTTCCTTCCTCTACTAACAAAACAGGAATCAGGTGTTAGACTGAACCTAAAAATGAGATTCTCTAGATTAGAAAGTTAAAGGAGTAGATAGGCATTAATATAGAATGGTATCCTCTTTCTGAGGAGAGGAGAGTGGCCAAACCAAATGGCCAACATCCTCTTCTTCCTCCTGGCAAGAATCAATGTCTTCCATGGAGAAGGGAAGGGAGAAAAGCAGCTAGAGATGTCAATTTCACCTCCTTTCAATTATACAATATCCTCATGGTACATATTACATACCCCCATAACTCCTGTCACTCTTAAAGTCACAATTTCTTCATCATAGCATTTCTGCCATTTTGTTTGTTTACTGTATACATTTGTACAACTTCACAATGTTGGTTGTATTATTTATAAAAACCAACTTGGCATATTGGATTTTACCTATTTTAATACTTAAGGCAATCATTAACCAGAGGAAAGCCACAATGCCTACCAGATAAATGTCACTATTACAAGATGATTCTTATTCATAAATCACCATAGCATTCGAATCAAATCAAAGCTATTACAAATGCATTATGCCCTGGTATCATTCCTAAAAATTAACAACATTTCTCTAAGTATATTTTCCAAAATTACAATTCAAGGAGTTTATAAACATGGCACTAATAAAAGTATCATGTGTTTAAAATATAAAAATTGAAACAACATTAATATAGTAACTTAATACAGTTAAATGCCTCTCCAGATCGTTTCTATAGGAAAAAATTCTATTATCTGCCAATTTTGGCATTCTATACTGCTTGTATTCAGAAACTAGTAGAATTACCACTTTGAATATCACTTCCACAAAGATGTGACATCTGAAATTATTATCCAAAACACAGATCAATTATTCTGTGAATAGTAATTGTCCCCAATTTACCAAACAATAAAAACCCAAACTTTAAACTATTCAACTCTGATTTTTTTTCTTGGTGGTTTAAGCTACTTTTTCAAATTTACAAGATTATCAGATTCTATTAAAATAACCTTAGAAATTCTTAGAATTCTCAAATTTAATCTTACCTTCTTTGGGAGGAACTGTCTCTTCAGACATCATAAATGAAAAATATATTTCCCTTTAAGGCAAATTGTCTTTTCCTGATCTAATCTTTTCTAATTTTTCATAGAATTTCTCACTGCCTAATGGGCCCTTAAGTTCAGTGTGAGCTTTTGACAAATGATGAGGATTGTTTATCCTTTTCAACTGGGTATTTCTTTACATACAATTAGTTTGCAGTTCTAGAAACATAACAATCTTCAGGTACCTCATTATTTTCCTTTCACCTTAATGAAATCTTTTAAATTCCTTAAGTAAACGTCACAGTTTCTGCAAACCAGTCTTTTCCTTTTGGCCATTTTGTTTGTTGGTAGATAGGTTTATGCAGTTTGCACTTTAAAAATTTTCAGTGTCAAAAATCTGTATTTTAATTGAGCTTAAAACCTCAGTACATTATCATCATCGACAGATGTTTTAGGCAAAATGGCAGAGTGAGAGGAAGTAATTTTGCCAGGCTCACCCCGCACACCTTCTTCGGAACAATTTACAAAACACAATTTGCAAATTCTAATCAGCAAAACTGAAAAATAAAAAAATAAAAATCACAATTATTTTTCCAGCCTAAGAAAGTTAGGATGACTGACAAGAGTTAAAAAAATAAAGGGGTGGAACAGAAGCAATCATGATCTGAAATGAAGCAAAAATCCAGCTTAACAGAACAGAAAACAGCATACTTAAATAACCCTATCTTAGAAAAAGAAATTAAGCAAAACATAAGGGAAAACCAAAGTGAGGGTTAGGGAGACCAGGACCAGATGGATTCACCACTGAATTCTATCAACATCTAAAGAACAATTCATTCCAAGATTACATAAATTGTTTTTAAAAATAAGTAAAGACATAATCCTACTGAATTCCTTCTATGACAAAAATATGTTCTTGATACCCACACTAAGGAGTCAAAACAAAGAAAGAAAACTAAATCATTTTCTCTAATAAATATTGATGAAAAAATGTTAAAATATTAGCACAGAGATTACATCAATATATCACAAAGCTCAGACACTATATTTATTCAAGAAATGAATTATGAACATAATTGACCATGTTAATAATTAAAAACAACAAAAATCATAACCATTTTTAAAATGCAATAAAGAGAATGACAAAACACAATACCCATTCCAGGTTCAAAAAACCATAACACTAGAAAGCATATGAATAAATGGAATTTTCCTTAAAATAGTAAGTAGTATCTATCTAAAACTAAGATCAAATATTATCTGTAATAGGTATAACCAAGCTTTTGCAGTAAGAAAAAGGATGAAGCAAGAGTGTCCATTATCACCCTTAGTATTTGATATTGTATTAGAAATTATAGCTATAGTAATGTCAAGAAAAAGAAGCTACAATTATTCTACAATAAAAGCAATACTGGAAGGATAATCAACTTTGAAAGACTTAGTAACTGATCAACACAATAACCAACCAAAATTGCAAAAGACTCATGATGAACAAGTTATTCGCCTTCAGATAGAACAGATGGACTCAGTGTACAAATTAAAGCATTTTTTCTTTCTTTTTTCCTTTCAAACATAGCTATTGTGGAAATTTGTTTTGCATGACTACACATACTTTTTAATAGGTTTTGTTTTTCTTTCCTTCTCAATGGCTAGCTTAAAAAAATTTTTAAACTGGATTTTTAAAAATTGAGCTTAAAAATTCTACACTGGGTTAATGTGAATGACCTTTAATTCTTTTTTCTAAGTTGCTGAATGATACCCAAACTGTTACAAATCATAGATTTACAGGTGATACCATTTTTCACTTTCTCTCTCATATTAGCCTTGTAATTCTGTTTTCTCATCATATTTCAAATTTTCAACTTTATTGTGAGATATAGTTTCTTTCTTCTCCATTCAATCTGCCTTTTTTGCAAAATGAGTTAACATTCTAATGTCTCTCAATGCATAATTTTGTTACTAGGTGATTAATGAGGAAGGTTTTATTTTACTGGTTTGACTTCTCTTTTTCCTGAAGAATCTGAATAATACTTTCTAATTCCTTTTAGCTGATTTTGATTCTAATTTAATTGGTAATTAAAATTTGCCAATTCATTCAGAAAAGACCACTAAAGTTTAGCAAACTAAAGGCTCCCTAACAAAAAAAAAAAAAATTAGTTGATTTCCCCGCCCTTGGGCCATACCTCTTTTTCTCCAGGCAAGAGTTGAAAAGTAAACCTCCTTCAAATTACAGAGAAAAAGTTAAGGTCCTAAGTTCCAGATAAGGCTTTATCACTTTTTTCTTAGCTTTTGAATTCATTGGAGAGAAAAAACTTAAACAAAAATTGCAGACAAATATGAAATACAACTTCTGCCAACATATTCATACAACCAAATATCTATTAAGTATGCTCTTATTTAATATTAGCGCAGCACTCTTTTAAAAAACTAACTTGAATATCAGAAAAAGAAATAGAACAAGCTATTAACTAACTCCCTAAGAAAAAATCTCTAGGGCCAGATGGATTTACATGTGAATTCTACCAAACATTCAAAGAACAATTAATTCCAATACTACACAAACTATTTGAGAACATAGGGACAGAAGGTATACTGCCAGAATCTTTCTATGAGAGCGATATGGTGCTGATAGCTAAACCAGGTAGGGTGAAAACAGAGAAAGAAAACTATAGACCAATTTCCTTAATGAATATTGATGCAAAAATTTTACATAAGATATTAGCAATGAGATTACAGAAAGTCATCCCCAGGATAGTACACTATGACCAAGTAGGATTTATACCAGGGATGCAGGGCTGGTTCAATATTAGGAAAACTATCAGCATAATTAATTATATTAATAACCAAACTAACAAAAACCATATGATTATCTCAATAAATGCAGAAAAAGCCTTTGATAAAATCCAACACCCTTTTCTATTAAAAACACTAGAGAGTATAGGAATAAATGGGCTTTTCCTTAAAATGATGAGTAGCATCTATTTAAAACCATCAGCAAGCATCATATGTAATGGAGACAAACTAAAACCATTCCCAATAAGATCAGGAGTGAAACAAGGCTGCCCACTGTCACCATTACTATTCAATACTGTGTTAGAAATGTTAGCTTTAGCAATAAGAGAAGAAAAAGAGATAAAAGGAATCAGAGTAGGTAATGAAGAAACCAAATTATCACTCTTTGCAGATGACATGATGGTATACTTAGAGAACCCTAGAGACTCAACTAAAAAACTACTAGAAACAATTCACAACTTTAGCAAAGTGGCAGGATTCAAAATTAATCCACATAAATCATCAGCATTTTTATATATTACCAACAAAGTTCAGCAGCAAGAGATACAAAAAGAAATTCCATTTCAAATAACAGATGATAGGATAAAATATTTGGGAATCTATCTGCCAAGGAAAAGTCAGAAACTATAGGAACTAAACTACAAAACACTTTCTACACAAATAAGATCAGACCTAATTAACTGGAAAAACATTAAGTGCTCATGGGTAGGCAGAGCGAACATAATAAAAATGACAATACTACCCAAACTAATCTACTTATTTAGTGCCATACCAATCAAACTCCCAAGAAATTATTTTACAGATCTAGAAAAAATAGTAGCAAAGTTGATTTGGAAGAACAAAACGTCAAGGATCTCAAGGGGATTAATGAAAAAAAAGTCAGATGAAGGTGGCCTTGCTATACCAGATCTAAAACTATATTATAAAGCAGCAGTCATCAAAACTGTTTGGTACTGGCTAAGAATAGAGCAGTGGATCAGTGGCACAGGATAGGATATCAGGACAATCTAGGCAATAACCTTAACAATCTAGTATTCGATAAACCCAAAGACCCCAGCTTTTGGGATAAATACTCACTATTTGGCAAAAACTGCTGGGAAAATTGGAAACTAGTGTGGAAGAAATTAGGGCTTGACCCATACCTAACACCACATACCAAGATAAGATCTAAATGGGTTCATGATCTAGATATAAAGAGGGACTTTGTAAGCAAGTTAGAGGAACGTAATATAGTTTATCTCTCAGACCTGTGGAGATGGAATAAATTTATGTCCAAAGAAGACCTGGAACTCCTAATTGAACACCAGATGGATAATTTTGATTATCTTAAGTTAAAAAGTTTCTGTACAAACAAAACAAATGCAGACAAGATTAGGAGGGAAGCATCAAATTGGGAAATCATCTTTACATTTAATGGTTCTGATAAAGGCCTCATTTCTAAAATTTATAGAGAATTGTCTCATATATATAAGAATTCAAGCCACTCTTCAATAGATAAGTGGTCAAGGGATATGAACAGACAATTTTCAGATGATGAAATTAAAACCATCTCTAGTGATATGAAAAGTTGCTCCAAATCACTATTGATCAAAGAAATGCAAATTAAGACAACTCTGAGATACCACTACACACCTGTCAGATTGGCTAAAATGACAGGAAAAGATAACGATGAATGTTGGAGGGGTTGTGGGAGGGCTGGGACACTAATACATTCTTGGTGGAACTGTGAACGGATCCAACCATTCTGGAGAGCAATTTGGAGCTATGCTCAAAAAGTTGTCAAACTGTGCATACCCTTTGACCCAGCAGTGTTTCTACTGGGCCTATATCCCAAAGAGATCTTAGAGGAGGGAAAGGGCCCCACATGTGCAAGAATGTTTGTGGCAGCCCTTTTTGTAGTGGCTAGAAACTGGAAACTGAAGGGATGCCCATCAATTGGAGAGTGGCTGAATAAATTATGGTATATGAATGTTATGGAATATTATTGCTCTGTAAGAAACGACCAGCAGGACGATTTCAGAGAGGCCTGGAGAGACTTGCATGAACTGATGCTGAATGAAACGAGCAGAATCAGGAGATCATCATACACAGCAACAACAGTATTACATGATGATCAATTCTGATGGACATGGCTCTCTGCAACAAAGAATTGTCTCAAACCAGTTCCAATTGTTCACTGAAGAAAACCATATACACCCAGAGAGAGGGAAATGAAATATGGACCACAACGTAACATTTTCATGATCTCTATTGACATTTGCTTGCATTGTGTTGCCTTTCTCTGATTCTTTTTTTTTTTCTTGTAGATAGGATTTTTCTTGCATAACTTCTCAAGCATTTCAACATTATTAACATGTAGTGGACTTCCTGCCATCTAGGGGAGGGGAGGGGACTGGGGGTAAAATTTGTAATGGAAAGCTTTGTAAAGATCAACGCTGGGGAACTACCCATACATATGTTATACAAATAAAAAGCTTTAATTAAAAAAATAAATAAATAAAATTTAAAAAAAAAAAAAAAACTAACTTGATATGCCATTTAATTTCTCTTAAGAATTTGCACATTTCATTTAACCAGTGGATTAAATATAAATGCTGACCTTTCATGGGACAGATATACTTTTTATACATTCTGTTCCTGCCAATCTTTTTCAAAGTTAGACATCCAGTTCTAAACTGATCTACATAATGGGGGATCTGTCCTCAAAGCCCAGTGACCTTGCAAGAGTCTGATTCCAGCTCTACCCAATTAAGGACCCTGGCTTTACATCTTAATGACTAAAGGAACTGCCTTATGCTTCACCCATATAGTAGGGAATTTGGTCTTGTTCCTATAACCCTTATGATTGCTCTATATTTTAAAAATCCTTTCAATTCTTTGATTAGACAATCCTATAATTGTCTACTATACATACATACATACATACACACAAACATATAAAGTCCACATACACTTAAACAGCTTGGTACCAACATAAATGAAAAACAGAAACAAGCACAAATATGTGTGTCTGACAGACTTGGCCTTTTTCTTAAACAGTCAGTTTCCATCAATCTAAATAAGTAATCAGCCTTCCTGACTATTTTTTCTAGCATAGGCTGTACTTTCACTCATTCTCCAGAGATGATGAAGTTGAAAAATCCTTATTTCCCATTGCTTTTCAAGGTTTTCTCCCTATTACTATCACTCACTGACTTCTTTGAAGTTCACAAAATCCAATCAAAATCCTACAGACTTTCTAGACAATCCCCTTCCTTCAATTAATTCAGTACCTGGCTCAGAATCTTTCTTCTTCACTTCTACCAGCATATTAGGAACTTAAAAAAGCTAGTCTATTTGTCAGGGCCTTTCTCACTTTACTTTTGGCAGCTACGTGGTATATTAGATAGAGTACTGAGTTCAAACCAATCTTAGATACTTACTAGTTGTATGATCCTGGACAAGACATACTTCTGTGTGTCTTGTTTTTTCAGCTTTAAATTGTGGACAAAAACAGCACCTATCTTCCAGTGTTGTTGTGAAGATAAAATGAGAACTGTAAAGTGCTGTGCAAACCATTCTGTGCAAAAAAAATGCTAGCTATTATTAGCTAGGAATAAGTCATAGCAACAGCACTAGTAGTAATAGTAGGTATTTGCTTGTAACATGGTTTGTTTCACTAGTTTCTCAAAGTGTTTGTAAAGAAGAAATAAATAACACTGCTTTAGATGAATTTTAAGGAGTCTACAGACTTTTTGAGAGAGTATTATCTCCAAATGATAATGCAAACTGAGGAGGAAATATCATTTATCAACGAAGTATTTACACATGACTTTTCAAAAACTCTTCTACCAAGCAAAAGAACATTAAGAAAATTCAACTTAAAAACTGATCAGACTAGGATATAATTATTCATATTACAAAAGAATATGGTAGAAAGAACCCTAGATTATAAGAAATAAGAAGACCCAATATCCCAAAGAGATCTTAGTGGAGGGAAAGGGACCCACATGTGCAAGAATGTTTGTGGCAGCCCTTT